>JAAAKL020005568.1:0-19121 GCA_010016065.2 Carybdea cf. marsupialis auct. non (Linnaeus, 1758)
AGAACACGTCAAAGGGTACAAGTGACTGTGGTCTACTCAGCCACTTTCACTCTAATTCACGGAGTAGGTTGCTCAGCCGATCGAACAGTTGAGATCTTATATGTCGTATCGACAGGAGAATCCTTCATTATCATTATTATACCAAGTTGCAATCAAATTACGGCAACTCTTGTAACAAGAGAATATATAAGATATGTTAAAAAAAGGAAGTTAGGTTTCTTCCTCGGATCTAGTACTATGTTTAACGGTATATAAGGCGCCCTTTGTCAATATAGCCTCAGTACAATGAAATTATCAAATATGTAGGATCTTTTAATAAAATATCAAAAAGGTTTAACAGAATTGAAAAGTAGGTAAAGGAAGGTTTCACAGTATACTTCTCAATTATGCGCAAAAAGTAAAGCGATTTCAGAGGTCGGAATAAGGAAAATTTCTGTGATTGGACATTTTTCAAGACGGCTTATTGCCCCTTGGTGACACCGCGATTTCCTTGTTAAAAACTGATATGGGGGGAGGGGCGGAACTACGAGCAGAAACCCAGAAATGTACGTTTGTGGACAACAACAAATTGCTGATATGTTGTATCATTCATGTACTAGCCCCAGTGCTGATATGCAGTATATACGTATCTACACGTGATCGTATGAGCCTGGATTTCCAGACTCTAACTGAAAAATGGCACTCTGATTTATAGGCTGGATGAAACGGGCAGTGAGTAAGTCAGTGTGCTATGGCAGTGTGTTGCATCAACAAGAGGGTCATAATCCTAGTTACTAAATTTTTATCTTTCCGTACGACAGTTCTCGGCTTTATCTTTTTCTTAAAATGTTTGTTTTCTATTAGTCGACCAAGAACTATTCATGAAGGGCCCCAAATCATTGTAAATTATTACGTGTCACTATCACTTACTACGCAAAGATGGTCCCATTGTACCCTGCAACACATCCTTCAATGATCCTCTTCCCAGAAACGGAAAATACTTCCTCCTGAAACCAAACAAATAATATACCTTTAAAAAACGAAGCTTCAGTAAACAGCAGATTAATTTTGTGTTTTCTTCAGGTTCAAAAGAAGTTCACGACGGACCTGAATATCTTTGAATATCAGCGGATAATCGCAGCTATGTTGAGAATACCTAATATCCGACTTTGAACCAATATACATGTTTTGTTTCTTACAATATCGGTTGCGTTTCTTTCGGCTCATTTGATCTTTCCTACTTCCTTGCATCTAATAACAACAGAAATATGGACAAATATACATCGTTAACACTTCGTTAGAATAAATGACACGGGGAGGGGGTACTCGTCGCACTTACGCAAGAAACCTAAGCAGAATACAACAAAAGGTTTCCTAGATTTTTGGGATTCCCGTACTACCTGGCGAACATAAAAATTCGACAGTACTACATGTTATCTTAATTGATGAAAGTGCTTTTCGTTCGGGAATCAATAGCTCCAGCGAATCGACGATACACAACTGAAATTATTTTGATAAAATGACCATAAATAAATGAATAAATAAATATTCGATCAGCATTGTGAAAACTTGCAGAAGAAACACATCCGCATCTTTCCGTACTTTTAGCCAGCACATCAAGTATCTTATTGAGAAAAACTACCTTCCTTCAGCATATTTTAAAGAAATATTGGGATTTTTTGCATAATCATGCTCGATTTATGACAAGGACGACAATGTGCTTTAAGAACATAGTAACAATAGTTTTTGTCACAAACGAAGTTGATGATATATTTTTAATATATGATAAACACTTCTCCCTGCATCAAGGGTACAATATTTGCTCTTAACTAAAGCAGTTCGGAATATCTTTCTGGAATTTTTACATATGAAACCCAACATTTGTCGGATCCTTCAGGACTGTTTCGTCAGAACGCTCGACTGACGTGAGTTGAGGTGAATTGAGGCACACAGACAGTTGTACGTTGTTTCATAGTCCAGGTTGAACAGTACAACATGCATTCTGCGTACCTTTTAGTGCTCCATGAAGTCTTGGATGTCGTCACAGATTATGACATCATACAATCACAATCTATGATGTGGTGAAAGCGTTCTTGAATATGGTAAACAGGAAGTTCCTTACTGCAAGTGAGGCGTGCTATACATTGTCCATGATATGTATCCAAGGACAATTACAACTTTCCGTCCACAAGAGAGTAAGTGGCTATCAAAAATTACGATATTTTCCGTGAAAAATACATTTTGTTAATAATTTACATTGATCACTTACATTCTTTTGGCAAATACACACTTCCCTATGCAGATTTAAAATCTGTCCAGTTACTTGACTCTAGCAAGCTGCAAGGCTGACATAACTAGCACCTTCTTACCTTCGGAAGCAGATCTCTGTAAAGGAAGACTTGTTTGACGTAAAGCAAATGCATTCGTAAATCGGTATAGTACGAACAAAGGGGAAAATGACGACTTTTAAACTGTACCTGAGTAGTGTTCACATCAGCCACGTGATCATAAGTGTAGACCTTGGGGTCTGGTTTGGAGAGTAGGGTCAATGAGGTCGAAGATGTCACCTCAACACATAAGCTTTCACCAAATTCACTCTCATAGAGCTTGTCAGGGGGTCGCACACGGACATACACTTTGATATTATCACCTTCGGAACTGTTATAAAAGAGAGAGAAACAAAAGCATTGAGACTTATTATTCAAGAACACCCAATCGAACTTTGGCAGCTCTCTTACTCTGAAATATCTACCATAAGTAATCGAATACGCGCCTAAGAATGTCTTTTACAGGCGGCTTGGATAGTAAGGGCTCAATGTAACGTTCAAAACAGCAAATTCAGACATTGTAAACATGCAATGGTAACTCCTGAAATAACACACATTTGACAAATAACTTGCAAGTCAGACAGTTCTCAAATTGTCTACCTTACGAAAAATTGAATGTAGGTAGCAGCAATGTAGAAACAGCTTTAAACATGGGGTGAAAAGAGCAATGGTTAAAATTTATGGAATACTAATAAAGCAAGTGTAGTTGTTTTCCTTGTCGGTACGTTCGCTGTTTATACTTGGTCTAAAGTTAGGCTTTTTTCTTTACCAACTGCTCGGGCACTTAGGCTTCCAAGTTACTCAAACGTGTTCTACTGCCTCATATACCGGCAAACTGGTCCTTCGTGGGAATTTTATCACAAAAGATCAATTCCTAACAAATGCCGCAACTATTACCATAAGCCTAAACTACCGCCGCGGTTCTCCGAGAGACTAGGGATCAAAGGTGCGCCAAAGATACAGATAATACCAATATCGAGCCCGTAGCAACAGAAGGAAGACTTGAAGACAGACAGGAGAACGCGGAAATCTGAGCTATTTGCAACCATTACATACTGCTTTACGTTCCACAAGCAAGTGAACAGCTGATGAATTACCAATCTAACCATTTGACACTCCTTACCTTAGCAACGCAATCAATAGTAACTTTAAGGGTAACGTGGGAAGCGGTTCTCAGAAGTTATAGTAGAACTATGGCTGCATCTCAAGGTTTTGTACAGTCCTGGCAATTTACCTCGGGGATCAGCAATTTTCATTTTTCTCGACAATGTTTTGCTGAAGCACTTTATATCAGCATCATACAGTAACTTCGCAAAAGAAAAGGTTGCGGGAGATATCTAGGAGCTACACTCACTTGCAAGATTAACAAGGTCTTGCAAATGGTGCAATTCGGTACCTTTAATTCCTTTCAACTGTAAAACCAATACAGGCTTCACCTGAAGGCTACATTTGCCGAATTACTTTTCATTTGTTTCGAAATATTTTTCGAAAGCTGCCGATATAGAATCTATTTGCCTCGGAAAATTCTGCCAACGCACTTTTTGCCAACGCAACTACAATATTCATACTGTCCACTCCTATTACTGCTGGCTAAAGATTTTAAGGTTCAAGACATCTTTAACAAAATGATACTGGCTCCCGTTCGCACACGGAAGTACTCCAAGCTGTTTCTCCTTAACATAAAACCTTTATCATGGTCTCTCTTATTGGCTAGTGCTACGCGCATACAATCACTCAAAATAACGTCATGGGATATTGCTACACTATCCGACTGCAAATTGGTTATCGAATCCTTGCTTTCCCTTTCTCAAATTCTAGTACTCGCAATAACTTTTCATTCATAAATTTTTCACCTAGCCCACTGTAACTTATTAACATCGTCCTTCTCAATTACCAACACTCTCAATAGTGTCAGATCCTTACAACAAAACACCTACCAACAAATGAAAATATCGATAGCGCTGAAAAGCCTTTAGGTGACATCATGAAAAATGGGATACACAAAAATGGGATACACAAAAATGGCATAATCCAAAAAGCTAATGAGGAACATTTTCATTCAATAGTCATAGGAGCACGAAACTTACGACGAGGGGGTTGGGGTCTTCATCGAACCATTGTTTGGACAGAATTCAGTAGGTGAAAGGTCTGGTAAGCAACCTTCTCACGCAATAAAACCATTACGAGGCTACATCAGGAATACGAGGTTATGACGTCAATCCCACGAGCTATACTTGTGAGTCAGTAATGTAATATAGTTGGTGGTCTTTTTCATTGCTGTAAGGAGGTCGGTTGGGTTTTATGACGTCGAGGTTAAATACATGGGAGTATATTGTTGATTATGACCAAACCATACATTGGATAGATTCATACGTTCCTGAGCTCAACGAGACTCGGCGAAATTTATCACCTCCTATGTTTTTGAGCCAACTTTTGTCGTTCGTTCTCTACATTCAATATCATTTTGGTTAGCTGCTGTCTATCAATACAAAGACACATCAATGTTGCAGCGCATCTGGTACTTTACTAGGTAAGACCAACTATACCAGAAGCAAGGCCTTTAACCATGAGCTTGGAAAAAACCAATTCAAGTGCACACAGTAGTGGCATAGCGGTAGAGTGTCAGCCTCACGTAAGTTCCAACCGACCCAGAGATTGCCTGCCACGATCCCGGACGTACTGTGCTGTCACCTGCTCTCGTGAAGTAGGAAAACTATGTTTCGAGAGATAGGACAGAAAGGGGACTGCAAGCATAAAGAGCATGAATAACACGAAGGGGGAAAGTAACCCTAGTTCCTCGTAGTGGCTTCGGCCTTGAGCAGTGTGAAATATAAAATTTTAAAAAAGAGAGTGAGATAAGCGGAATCGTCAAGCTTGGCATTGAGCACCTACCGCGAGAACTTATCTCAACTTGCAACAGTTACGACATCCCTCCTCATAAGTGCATGAAATTCTCAGCCATGTAACCTGCCAGGTCATGAGAAATGCTTACTTTACACAGACTGGGGTCTGAGTCATTCTTACGTATAACAAATCAAAGGCTCCACCTGTAAAAGTGCGCCAAAAACGAAAGACTTTGAATATAATAAGTTTCAATTAAGTGCCAAGAAGATTTAGGAGAACAGTAAGTGGATAAGCATAATCTTCCTAGTGCCTCTACTGTGTTTTCGCGGCTAATTACTTAGGACAGCTATGTCTCTCTTTACAAAGATTTCTAACAACGATGTCACTTCCATGCGCAAATATGAGTTTCTTTGAAAACTTTTAAGTGGATCACAATAATCTGTTTATTGCCTTTATTACGTTCATATCAGTAATAACTTTGCTCTGTGATTTTTCCGTGCCTCATAAGCTTGCAACAACGATAACGCACACTTTGGGAATAGTAAGTGGATATTGGTACATTTAAATTACCTGTTCTATCTTTTGATCGGAGCTTATCGTGATCTGCGATTTTTACTTTCCTTTGAAAGAATATTTAACCTAGGATATAGCAAGCACGTCTGCTTCAAATTATTTCTCTTCCTTCCGTAATGACATTTTCCCCTTTTTATTGTGGGGAGGGGGGGTGCTCTTCGATTAAAATCTATTACCACACCCCAACTATTGTTGCACGGTGCGTGATATTAATATGAAATATAACTTATAGAAAAAACAAGAACACGTTTTCAAGATATTCTAACAGCATGTCATCAGTGTAAAATATTATGAGTATGCCATGTAACCAGTAGAGGGCATATCAAGGGTCATTTGTGAAGTTTCACTACCCACCAGTCAATAATCGACCCATCCTTGTATCTAACATCCGCCAATCGATCAATTATGTTGTCTTCCACAAGGCATCTGCCTCTCGTAGAAAATTAGGAAGCGAAGAGCACACTGTAAGTACATATTTTGTGAAGCGGAGCATGTCCATGGAATGCAATATATTCCTCTGTAAGTAAACAGATAAAGCCTTGCTAGTTGTCAATATTTCCATGTTTCTATCCTCATTTGTTAAACAATGTTCAGTGTTCTATGTGTCCACAATGGCGTTTAAACTTGTCAAATCATTACTCTCATTTTATCAATTAGAAATGAAGACGTGATAATAGGATGGTCACATAATTAAGGAAACTCAAACATATTAAGTGTGGACCGCAATTGTATAAGAACAAAGTATGACGGCAAATTTACTTTACTCAACATAAAAAATGAAACTGATGAATGTTCCCGCGACTAATAACGGCTGCATAATACGTCCTACAGGTCAACAACTTTTTCAAGCTTCGTTGATACTGTCTGTTTCCCAAAAGATCCTAACTTGGGTAGCTCGTAGAAAATACTACGTAAAGTAACAGAATCTGCAATCTGGTACAAAGATAACTTACGCACAACTAATTACGTTACTGGTATACTGGACATTGGAGGTGAGCTAGCCACGTCGGCAGGCAGCTAGTCTAGCAAACAGAGGATTGGCCGTTCGAGTCCATGCTAAGCCGTCAACTTTGAACTCCAACTGCGAACCCAGCAGCAAAATGGGTATATGCGATTAGCGAGGAAAGGAACTGGCCACCTTAACACACTATGTCGTGTCTCAGAGCATTTATTTCTCTGCAAAATAACATCCCCTACCCTCTTTACCTTTACAATGCATGTTCAAATAGTTTGTTGGTGGTACAAAACAATAAAACTGCACGAAAAGCTTTTTTCGTCTGACACACCTCAGAGTACAAAATCGTCAGAATTGAGATAGGAGGAAGTCAGTAAAACTTATACCAAACTGTGTTTTGAAAGTAGCCAATCAGATTTCTGATTGCTAGATTGGTGTTGTTTTGACCAATCAGTGTCCGTGGCACCAAATGGTTAGCCGAAAAGGCCCAATGAAAAGACAATGGATATTATACATCAATCCTAAGGAATGGTCAAAGTTGGCGAGTGGTTAGGGCATTAAAGCACAGCAACCAAGGATATTTTATCTGTTTCGGATCGGAGTTAGGGCATGATCTTCGGGGCTTGATTATAAGCTACATTGCTTCAGTATGATTTTTCGTCCCTAGTGAAGGAAAGTGTATTAAATTTTGAATCTTCAGTGCTTTTAATTTATTGGTCAGGACTGATAGCCCGTTTTGGTTTGTGACAGCTCGCAATGGCGACCTGTGTCGGCCCACCTCGATCCACTGCACTAACTGTAGTTAAACGAATCAAAATGGGGGAGGCAATGGCATTCTCAAACGCAGTTAGCGAATAAGATATAAACTATTAGTTGCTTTGATGTCTGACAAACAACTGAAACGCAACAATCTCAGCGGGGATGTTGGGGCAACTAAACCTATTCCGGGAAGGAACAGAACAAGTATGCATCCGATTTTTAATTTTTCGTCCCGACACACCGCCACCAAGTATACTGTGTCGTACCAATTAACAAAAGTAATTATCCAAATTGCGTATTAAATCTCTAGAGTACTTTACTTGTTTTCTGTAAGGAACTGCCCAGCAATTATCATGGGGACCAACAACAACATACGTTCGATAGAAGTGGGTGGGATGGAATTCAAAAATCAAACAGATCTAGATCTAGGGTAGGAAAAGATTTGTCTCAATCAAGAAAGATGTTCCAAGACGACAATAAACCATTTCTAGTTCGAAACGGATACAATAATGGCCTGTTAAGAGTGGTGAGGTCTCTTTAAAGCTCATTCGCGATTATTTGTTCACGCTCCTTATACTGACAAAGAGAGTCGGGAACCAAAAATTGATAACTCTACCGGACATCTCTTGCTAAGGGCTCATTCATTATCACCGCTATTTCAACATCCAGTTTTCGTGTTATCATTACCGTTACATTGGAGGAGAATCTTCACGGCTATCTTAACAGCTTCAATAAATATTAAGAACATACCGTTGTAACTATTTTAATTTATATGTCTCACCGTGGGCATATCAATGTTCATAGCTGTCAGCACCTAAATATCTTTGGCTGTAAAAATTCTATCTTCGTACCTAGCTATCTTACCCATTAAGAGAAATTAGCATATTCAAGGCTCAAACTCACACCTTAACACTCATTGAGTGAAAACTGTAGTTCTAAGCTCTCTTTATCCAGTGTATTGAAGCACATTTTTTGCCTGAATTCTTTGAGAAATAAGACAACCAAATAGCCTTACAAGTCACAAGGCATGCACACATTACATAACGCTTTAATGATCTCAAAGGATCGCTTATAAAGGGTCATTATCAGTAAGAACCACATTTCAGTGGCCTTCCTATGTTGGCAATACAACATAGTTACTGTTACTGGGAAACGTTTCCTATTATACAAAACTATTTACTCCACCAAATCAATCGATTTTTCTCATCAGTCTAATATCAACTAGGGGAAACCACAGGACCGAAATAAGATCAAAGAAGGGGCGAAATTGTTAAACATACTTCCTAAGGAGATTTTAAGATTCTTTTCACGAAGCAAGAATCTCAGTTTCTTATCAGAGGAGACAATCGGTCAACAAGGCTTTTGATTCGATCAACCTTATTTTTCTAGAAATCATATTCTGTTGGCAGTGATTTCTATTCAGCCACTGTCTAACTTCTAGCACTCATTAACTGAGCTGATGATCCCTAAATCCATAGATTTGCCTCTCCTCAGGTGACATAGAACGACATGAATTCTCAAATCCACTCTTTTGTTTTTAGGTGAGAATAAAACGATGGAAACTGCTACATTTTATGATTTTATGTACAACTTTTGGGTCGTATTTGTGGACAACATACTTTTAACATGTAAGCTTCAATATGTCTACATATTGGATTGATATCACGGCCACGTGTTCAAGCTGTCATTATATATTCATTTAAAATGGGAACACTTCCCGGAGGAGTTATTATTCCTAAACGTATCAGTCGTTCGACGTAACCTTTCTACATTATTGATGCATTGCTAACTTCTGACAGGCCAGTTTCTTCTATGAGACTACATACCATGAGTGCCAGAGTAAGCACTCCGGTGTATATAATAACCATACATATGAGCATGGCGTTCTTTACCAGGAGGCATAATATTTCATTAATCTTAGATTTTGCAACAGAGTATAGAAGTAAAAACGAAAGCGACTATGCTAGTCGTACAACTCTGTTGTAGATTGAGGTGTTCAGAACAATAAACGTGTTCACATCGAAGAGTTTTAAATAGTCATATATACTTCACTTAATTAAAAGTATTTTGTTCACTTACATAAATTAGTACGGAATCATCTCTGAGTAGTGTGAGATCAGGACGAAACTCTGTTGAGGTACCAAAAATAACAAGGCCGCTCAAGGCAATCCTCATACCTTTACTAAAAGACTGCCAAGGGGGGCTTGTAACGGGCCACTGGTTTAAATGATCCTATTAACCGGATACGGGAAAAGATTTTCCCTTCGGAGGGGACCGCACACACCTCTGCAGGTTTTGAACAGATATAACACTTGTGCGCTGACTAATAGCAGTCATGCAATTCTTGATTTATTTCACTTACGGGTGGCTTCTCTGCCGTTGCATCTAAAGAATAACAGCCCTTTTCACCAACATATTTGTACAAAAGCTACTATGTTTAAGGCATCGTCTACACTTGAAGTGTATCAAGTGTATCAAGAGCATAGCTTAGTATAAGGCTTTCATTTGGGTGGAAAACAGAATTATTGTAAGTCCAAAACAGATGTGTTGACTCATGTGCTAAGCAACTGGATTGACGGATAATACTAGTTTTTGTACTTTTCTCTCCAACGGTACCTGATTGATCGTTTTACCACAGTGCCGTTGCATGAAAGACGGCTGACTATTATCTCTTGCATTATATACGATTACAATGGATTAATTCCATTCAGAAACGGAGAAAGGAACTACCATCTTGGAGAGAAAGAAGAAACAGGGGTATTATAGCCAACAGAGTGAGTCTCCAAATATAAACTGTTCGAACGGTCTAACGAGCTACACGTTTGTGCGTAAACCGCACGATAACCAAAGAACAGAGCACATTCTTTAGTGCAAAGATGTATTGTGAAAGCCTTCTAATTCAACAACCGCCATCTCGTTAACTGGCAGACAAAATTCATTTCTAAGCTTTTCGAAGGCACACGAAAAAGGGAGTATATGTTGAATAGGTCTGAATAGACAAACATTACTTGAAAATAGTGCGCTATGCCCCGAATTTGATGACAAAGGCTATGTGAAAATTGCATACAAAACTGACTTCACCAAAAAGCGTCCAAAAGAAAGACCTCCAAAACAATAGACAGGTTTAGTCAGGGCAGACACTGAATTGTCTTTGATGACGGCCGAGCGAAACTGCCAGGATGGAGCAAAGTGGAGGAAATCAATGTGGAGAAATGTGACAAGGCTCTATAGAGTGTGCAACTAAGCATGTTTTAAAGAGTTTTGTATGTTACTGCATCTTAACACCGCTACGAGGAATAATTGACTGTTACTAAACCACGAATATTTCAGCGAACAGATAAGTCTTGGAGCTACGAGATCATAAGTCAAAGATGATAAAAATGTCGCTCATTTCCTCATAAATGTCGGAAAGATATGGATCCTTCAAGTAGTATGATCCGACTACATACATGTTGTCTTCTAAATACTTACAATTTTCATGAACAACATTTATAGGGTAATTTCCATTTGACTACATAACTGCTTATATAAATAAGTTTAGTCTGTTTCTGCTGACTCGTTATCAGGCATGATACCATCTGTATACCGCCATAAATAGCAGATCCTAAAATGCTACACATGCATTGAAACCCTTGTGGGGTGTGTATTAGATCGCATTTCCTGACGGTACGTGTCAGAAAGAGTTGGCACAGGGTGAAACGCTCTCGAGGATGGTAAGTGGTACGTAAACGCCATCCATTGGGTGACAATCACCACTGGAAAATAGCAACATTTGGAAAAAGCCTTCTTCCCTGTTAAACCCTTTGGAGTCTAGTTTTCCTATTTGACGTTGACTCAGAACACCACTACCGTCCAATAATAATATATAACTTGCTGGGAAACCAAAGCAGGTAAGCAAAACTATTCATTTCCCGAAAACTGATAAAATGAACTTTCTTATTATTTAGAATATCTGATAACTGATAATAATACAGGGCAATACTAGCGAACCAAACGTAAATCAATTATATCGTGGTATTGGAAATTTAAAAAAGTCCGCATGATAAGCCGCTGAAGTTATGGCACATTAGAAGGCTCGGTCGTTTTGCAAGTAAACAGGATTATACTTAACCGTGTCAATTCAGCTACTTCAGAACAGTACTTTTTACAAACTGGTGTCACAATCAACCTACATCATTCTCGAGGCAGCCCTGTGCATCTGGAAAACATGCTGCTTTACGAACTGCTGCGGGTATGGTAATATTCCCCTCCTTCACCGGCAACGATCAACTCCGAGGTACACAATTCCATTCTTGGTTAGAAACTGTTGTTTTAGCTTACTTTTGTCATAAAAACTGATGAGGCATTTCACCGCCCGTTCTTTCGGCTGGTTAGTCGGACATACACCAATCATACGGAGAAAGTAAGAAGTTTATCGACAACTTTTGCAACATCACAGTGAATGGTGTTGTCACGATTGCACCCCTTTGCTCCACCCATTTTCTCTTTGCAGACACAGAGCTCTTAAGTTATCACACGGTCTCGTCTAACTAGACATCTATACTTCTGGCTGTGGTTGGGGACACCATTAAGGTTAATACCGACTGTGTAGAGTTTCTTAGGCCATGTAGAACGGAAATACTGTTTTTCTTCGAAATTTTTTAATATGCTACATCTCATCTTAATGACCACCTGTGGTTTAGTTCACTTGCAAATCGGTGCCCAAGGGTAACGATCCGATACCTCCAGGTGCCAATGGAGACGAAAGGCAGTGCACCGGCTCCTGCTAGGGAAAAGCCCATACCGTATCACTCTCATCATCACCACAGTGAAAAATCTCACCACCACCATCATCATCATTATCATCATCATTATTATGATTGTCATCATTATCATCATCGCCATAGTCATCATCATCGTCATAATCATCATCATCATCATCATCATCATCATCATCATCATCAAAATTATTACTCATCTCAAAATGTGCTATAAGCGCAGTGTCTATTGAGTAGAGGTGCATTGGCAATCATATTCAAGTTCAACTGTTTACCAAGCCCAAATAGCCAAAGAAAACCCTAATTACGAATCACGGGATAACATTTACTGGCTAATTGAAGTGAAGTAACAAAACCTAATTGTAGCTGTTAGTTGATTTGAAGGTCGGTGGCTGCTTTTTACGTACATGGCTATTTAGTCAACTACACTATCATGAATCATTGAGTTGCAACATCCAGATTTATACTTCCCTTATATCAGATTTATAACCCTAGTCGTAGCTTACATACTCCTAAAATGTTTCCTTACACTGGTACAATAAAGGCCTCCATAACAATTTTTCTTTCAATAAATCTGGGAATGCATAATCGTACATGGACATTAGCAAGCATGAAATAGATTCTAAAGGTGCTAACTCACCTGTCATATCCTCCACTGAGGAATTCTACACAAGGAAGAAGGAAACGAAACATACGGTTAGGATAACGTCTTCCCATTTTGCAATGCAGCAACACATCAAATATAGTCGACACTGCACTATCATCCAAAGTTTGAGAAGCACTATAATAAATGAAGATCCATGCAGCCTACGGCTTCACAACGCAAGCATCATTGATGTCAGTACATTCCTCATTTCTATAAATCCTTCCTTGGTGCATTTAACCCCTTCTAATATTACGTACCTCTTTAACTGGTAAGGTGAATAACACAAACAAAGACATCAGCATGGATAGGGATTGGGAATTCACTATTAGACGGCAGGCTACTTTAATTGAGTAACGATTCTTGCAATTGTCCTTTGCGCAATAACGAATTAAATAGTATACAAGAAGGATTTACCAACATCCCTAGATTGTATACGAAGTGGGTGAAAATTGTATTCGTAGCATGAATAACTGGATTATCACTGCTAATGGCAATAGAAAATTTATCTACATTTGTAAACATTTAGGTGGGGATCACATTACATGATGTAAGTATTTCTAAACAAGATTAATTAAGAGGCTTCTCCATTCAATGGTAGTCAGATATGGTCAGGTCAATGATTTGTAAAATAATAGGGTTGCAAAGGTCAACGTTATGCTATTTGGGATAACAGGTTGGAAAGTTTCCGCTTTGTTTATGGAAAGACTACAAAAGAAATCAAAATTATAAATGACAAGGTTTAACTTGGAGATCTGCAGGCTATTAATTAAGAGTACAAAGTTAACTTCGTCGGTTAGTAACTTAGTTGGTTAATATCATCGTATATATGAAACCAGGACGGAGAGCAGTAAGTTATATTGACACGCTAATGTAAGACACTGGCCTGATGAGTGTTGAAGAACTTAGAACGGATATGATGGACAGAGAGAGTTGGAGAAGGCGTGCGGAATCAAAGCGAGTGACAGCTCGGCCGAAGTAAGTAAATATATTATGCGATGTATACAATTATTACTAAACGAAAAACAACTCTGACGAACAACTCAATTATTTCCTCTTTGCCACCATAGCAATCTCTCCTTTCCTTCACTGTTGGATAACTGCAGAGTGAGACGTCCGTTCATTAGTTAAACCCTTACATCATAGATTGTTCGTTAGTTTAAATCAAGATTTACCAATGATGGAAGTTCTCCCATCTCCTGACCGCTATTACAAAAAATATCCTAGACTGTTGGGCTAAACATGCACTGCAGAACTACGGAGCACTGAGTATGCCTCCAGAATCCAACTTCAAACTGGAGTATTTGACGGCACCTGTGCAAAATACTGCACTTAGACCTCGTTTACACCAGAGAAATAGGAACGGATCCAAATAGTTGCATTTTAAGATGGATACGCCGTTGCAGCTTTGCAGAGCATTTATACGACGAGGTTCTGGTACCGACTACATTCCTCCTGTATCTACATGGGAACGGATCCCCATAGGTGCGCATACGTATCAGCATCCCAAATTTTGGCACCAAAAATAAGAAACAACTGTGAGCATGATACCATGATACCCACTAGTACCTTCTTACTTTAGGCTGCCCTCATCTCCCTCATCACGAGTAGACTGAGTATTGCTAGTTACCTCGTCTACACAGTTACATCAATGTACACTTTTTCATAATCAGAAAGTATTGCTATAGCTACCATAAGTAAGTACCTAATTTTACAGCACAATCTTGCATGCCTTTACGTCATCAACGAACTTCTTCTATCGCTCACAGAACATGACACACACATACAAAGCAGGTCACTCCGCATTGTCCGCAGTGATTTTAAAGCCACGGTCAATTTACCCGTCAGATGAAACGACATTTTCTGCACCAGTTACTCTTGCATCATTGACGTGAATAGGCATAAGCACCGGAGGCAGGCACCTCTTTGTTTCCTTCTTTTTCGTCCACACAGAGAATATCTATATTGAACCTTCTAGGTATGCCTTAACTATTTTCTGTTGGCTTAGCCACTGAATTGGGCATAGTATTTATCCATCGTGATCAAAAGGGTAGTGCAAATTCAATCCAAAGACCTTGTATGCCAGCTTTAAAAGGTCGACAGTCATATTTTTCGAACGGAACACAAAAAACTGTTGCATAACGGGAGTAATGGAACCAAGTCATTGTGACAACCGGTAGAAGTAGAATGATATCTTGGTTAAGAAAATCATTGCAACACCTAGTGATTTCTATTCATGGGAAAGGATACAACCTCCCTAAGCAGGTATGTCCTAACATATGGCATGTATCTCACGGTAATTTACACGCCACTTACAAAAGCTCGCGTGATATACTGATTGGGTTGACTGATTGTATTCAATGATGGCAACGAATGTATTGTCTTGGATTATTTCAATTTATGATCACTTTGGAGTGTTAAACTTGACCTTCCCTAGTTGCCTCCATTTATAAACCTATCTGTTTATGTACGTATGTCTTCAGCAAAGCATATGCCTTTGTTTATTTTACATCTGTAGAGCAATCAACTTGGAGCAGCTTGAATACTTCGCGCAGAACATGACCCACAGAACGCCATTTACTGCCTAGTGCATTCATAAACACGAACTGACAAGCACGATCAGAATATTGGAATAGCCTCGACTACATATTGAGTCTAGATCCAATTGCAAGTCAAAATAGATCATCGTTTCAAACCACAGCAAAATTGGCTAATTATCTGGTTAACTGTGTGATATCAATCAGGATAGCATTGAGCTGACATGAATATTGTTCGATTTTGAATGTACTGGCAAAATAGGCGGTAACATTGTGGTTTCTGGTATTTTTTCAGTTTTCCCACTCGACGGCGCATCCAAGAGTACCAGTGAGTAAGCTTTCGCAAGGATAGGGCAATCGTGAAGGCTGCTTATCAACTGGCTCCTCATCATGATAATATTTTTAGTAGTGATCTAAGTAAGCGTGAGAGTCCGCTGTAGGTTGAAAAGCCGCTTATTTCGGGATTATAAGTGCCTTGATTCAAGTTTATTTAACAGAAACGACTGCTTGCAAGTCCTTTGCCCTACCAAAACACCTTCGGTTTAAATTACAGGATAATAGTGAATCTTCGTCGTATGGCACTACTGGGTCGAATTCAAGTGTACAGCTTGAATGTGTGTTCGTCTTAAGAAGGAAAAATGTGATATTTTCTATATATTTGCGATTTGACTTAAAACTGAAAAGATAAGTTTGTCATCTAGGTTTTTACCAGAAAAACCTGCGCTGACACCTGACTCTAAAAACCCTCTTTCAGTGTTACTTACTCTGCAAAACGTGCCCTACCGTACTATGAGCTGGATCTTCATCGGAATAATCTCTAGTGCGCCAAATAAACTGCTAAAAGAGTTTTATTTGGCCTCGGATGCTTTAAGTATTTAACAGAACTTTCATGAGAAGTGTAGGATCGTAGGAAAGCGCATTTCGTTTGGAAATTCTACATTAACATATTTCTCGGGGTATAAATGTCATCGTGGACCCCCACAATGAAGATAAAATTGCTATATCGCTCACATCTAAAAAATCGACTTTTCTACTTGTTAACAAGTAGGCTTTTCTAGAAGCGACTCGCATTTTTAATCAATGTTCGGTTTCCCCTGGCGCACCCAATTCTTAACTGACCAATCTAGTTAAATATTTTTCTATCGTCACTTGC
This sequence comes from Carybdea cf. marsupialis auct. non (Linnaeus, 1758), assembly GCA_010016065.2. NCBI lineage: Eukaryota > Metazoa > Cnidaria > Cubozoa > Carybdeida > Carybdeidae > Carybdea > Carybdea cf. marsupialis auct. non (Linnaeus, 1758). Next base: position 16,528 of record JAAAKL020005568.1, read on the forward strand.
TTATCTTTTCACGTAAAGCATGTTAAACTCGTACATTTTTATATCAATGCCACATGCTGATACAAAATTCTTAATAATAAAATATCAATAAAGAATGTAAAATTATAAAATTTCGCAAGGGTTTTGAGGTCTGCATGAATGCTGATCAATAAAAAGTTGCGTCCATCATTTCTCTTACTTGTTCTACACAAAGGCCTTGTTCTAAAATATATGGTTGGAGCATCGGGGTTGATTTTCGTGTTAAACAAAATCGGCCACCAACATGGAGCAATGATGTTTCAGATACATAGGGTTGTAACGTTTGGATATCTTGTTTCACAAAAAACGATTTACTCGAGTTCTCAAGCGCCTAAACAATCCAACCACCAATGCGCAGGCCTAAATTTCACACCTGTTTCTGTCTCTGAAGCAAAGTAATCGTTTCTCGTTCTGAATCAATCTTGATGAAGTTTTTTAAACACATGAACACATAAAAGAAACAGTTCACAATTACGAGGCTAGGATAAATGCGATAAGAACATGCGTAGGACTGGAAATGGGTAGCAAAATCTATTTGTTGAGACCCCAATGCAGGTGATTGTATCTAAGCGATCAAAAATACACCAATATCCAATGCCCAAGAAAAATTTGTTCTGTCCATTACTTGACCACAATTGGGGCAGTACCATTATAAGTCAAATTCGCGTATGTAGTGCGAAACCACCTATTACTGCTCTATTTACATTCAATGTAATCATTAAACTCACAAGCCAAAGCTGAAAATTAGGTTCCTTTCCTTCATAAAGCAATCAAAAACTAAGCACGACGGGTTATCAGGACACTAGAAATCGGTTTACAACCAGTCGTCTGAAGTAACTAAAGGCAATGTTGTTGCCCTGAATATCTTGACCAGTCGAAATGACTGCTGGGATATGAGACCGCGATAAACTTATCGCCAATTGCTAACGTAGTCATTTCAAGTGACGCTGAGAGTATTAATCTTATAGCATAATACCATCGACTAACTATTTAAATTTATGCCATGACATCTATTCTGAACGCACAGTTACAACACGTTGGCTTCTTTTAACTTCCGGTTTATCCACAGCATTAACCTTCTGTTGGGCTGGGGTGGGAAAATGCAATGAGAAGAGATTTCGTGACCGCCAAACAACGGCCGCTTTAAGTTTCCATGAGTTATCACAGTGGGGCTAAAGCGATCGACTGTGATACGGTTGAAGGGTCGTGAAAATCATAAATCAATTGTGCAAAGTTGTGCAATTTTCTTTGCAAACTATGAAAACATATCCCTAAATCAACAACCCTTTTGAATTGATATTCTTACTGGTGATATATATCTAGTTAACGCTTTCACCGGTTGAATTTTACGACCTCTATAATTTAGCAGGAACCCTTTTTGCTGACTTCAAATATAACATGAACTGGGAAGGCTGTTGGTGGTCTTGTCATGTTAACACGGCACATTTAAGGAGGTTATGGGGGTAGGGCCACGAAAGTACCAAATTCTTCATTCGGTTGTGAATGCTTCGATTCGAAACTCGGTTACGTTTCAAGTCAGATATCGGTATACACTTTTCTTTCGTCTCGAGCTTTTAAGGATATACCATCTTAATCATCGGGTCCATCTTAAAAGTATTCCTATAACATAGTTCATCACTATCAACTTTGGTGAAATGTAGGAATACAAACTAACTATCATGGTACATACGGCGTGAGGGGTGGAGGACGAGGATCCTCCACACTTAAAACTTCCTGCAATTTCAAGCCGCCGTGGTCTAGTGGATCAGTTTCTTGCCTTCAGTTCAAGAGTGTCAGGGTTCAAATCCCAGAAGGGCCATTGGTGACTTCAGGAGGAGCATCCAATCTTAAAGTGCTCTATGCTCTAAACAAGTCCCATGTACATGGACACTTTCCTAGCCCCTGCAAAGGGGCGTGCACGGCGTTAAAACTGCATCATTAATTTCGAGGTGGAAAAGAACACCAGTATAATAAAATATTTACATATTGTTTAATTTTTATCTTATTTTAACTTCGTTTGATTTATTTACTTCGGTCACGTGACCTAATTTTACATCGTCCCTGCACTTGACTACAATTTTTCAATTCAAATTTTTAAAAAATTGTTTCAAGACCTGGGTTTCATAGATCCATCGAAAACACAAAGCAAGAGCAGTAGTGTGAAGACTTTGCAGTCTGCTGATTCTGATATTGGAGGAATTATCAACGTTTTACTGCATTAAATGTCTGAAACAATAAAATTGGCATTGGCATGAAACATATGTATGTACAGGGCAGGACCCAAGGAGGAAGGGTCCTCGCCAAACAACAAAACCCTAACATACTGTAAAAAATTTCAAGGACTTAAACATGTTTATGTCTGGTGTTCAGAGGTCTCACCCTGGATCCCCACCAGCTTAATCCTGACCTGTGTGCGTAGATAGATAGATAGATATATAGATATATATATATATATATATATATATATATATATACATATAAAACCTTATAAAAACAGAACTGGATACATTGCTAAAAAGATATAAAACACTAAAAACAACAACTTGTATAGCTAGTAAGCTTTCGAAACTTATCGT
>JAAAKL020005569.1:0-19118 GCA_010016065.2 Carybdea cf. marsupialis auct. non (Linnaeus, 1758)
GAAAAAGGTGCTAAGGCGGATTCAGATTTATTGTCAAGGCCATATGTCGACACAGAGAGTTCGATAGATTACTCTAATCATTTGAGTTAGTTGATAGTTTCAGGTCATATCAAGAGCTCGAATGTAGATTGTTGGAAAATAATGGCAGTCCTAATAAATGAATGTTGTAGGTTTTATTAGAACATCTAAATGTAAGCCATTGGGTCTTACAGGTTCTTTATTCAAAAATTCGTCCTATCTCATAAAATATCATAGGCAAGCTTCATGGCTCCTCTCTCTTCTGACTACATTGAATTATTTTGTTCAAAGAATAAGTAATGGGGCATAGGGGTATTCCCTCTCAAACATATATGTTTGTCTCTGATTGAATTCCCCTCAAATACATAACCATTTGTATCTTTTGCTTTAAATTTGCGTTCCTTACAAACGCATTATGTTTGACTGAAGGGTTGTTGTAGAAATGACTAATTGGCCCAGTCAATCCACAAATGATGGATACAACCGTTGCCCCCTCTCTGAAGACACATGAGTAGGTTATGTGATTGCCAAAGAATAGTATTGTCAAAAGATTTTAAAATTTGTCAGCACGAAGGGGAATTTCTTACCGCTTTCACCCAAATCAACATCAAATAAAATATCAGATATTAAGTATACGATTGAGTACAAATTTACAGTTAGAGTAAACTTACCCAACTGATACAAAGGGCAACAACTTGCCATTATTATAGGGTTTTTTCCCTCCTCTGTATATCAATAAGGGTCCAAGCCATATTAATACACAACGTACGCTTCGGTTTACGCAATATATATACAGGACAAACCTACCTGGAATACAGAGTATGTACAAACACATTAACAGATGTGATGTTCTTCTGTGGTAGCTGACGTGTTATGCGAGAACAAATTTTGGCTAGAAGGGTATGTTCAAAGCTAGTAGCGAGTGATGACAAAGTAAAGTAATAAATATCCCAACTGTATATCAGGCGGGAAACTGTAATAAAACAAGTGTGTGATGGAACAGGCGGCTACAAATCTGCATATGTAAGGAGGAGATGTTCAAATTCGCAACAACTCGCCTCTTGCATCAACGTTACGTATGAGCCGTCAGGTCTCTTAGGGCTTGGAACGTAAACTCTTGCTTTCGGCTTACAACATGCAGCAAAATCTCAAAAGCTTTACAATCATCAACTTGACACTTTGTAGTAAGAGTAATTACTATATGTAGAATAAAGCAAATGTTTATACTCAACGTGGATAATGTGGTGCCTTGTAGAACATACCTGGGTATCTTCCAAGAATTGGACTTTACTCTTCGTCTTAGTTGGACTTTTCGGCCTTTGACCAGATACTGAAGGCTTCACAAGGATGGAAACAGGGCTTGGTGAGCGTTCAATATCCTCTACACACATAGGTACGTCATTGGTGTGAACTTGAACTACCACATCTGGTTCATAGCTAGAGTCCGAAGCAGGTACAACTTTAGCCTGACGCTTGCTACGTTTACTCAAACAGCTCCGTATTGAAGATTTCTCCTTGGCACCCACAGTAGAAGTGGATCTGTCTACTGTATTCTCATTGACGACATCTGTAGTACCATGAACAATACAAAACTGTTAGTTCTAACACAAAACCCTGTCAAACTTAAAACTCAAGAATTTTCACAAGTCTGTTAATATGGAGACCCCATTCTATTCCATTTTGATTCCTCTTGCAAGCTTTCGGTTCTTTACAGCTTCAAACGCGTTTGTCAGCAAGTTTCAGAAATCGGTTTATTTGCACGTAAAACTACTTGGACAGTATAAATTCTCAAAACTTATCATGAATCTAAAAGAATATTTTTGTTAAAATGAATATCATTATCTGTTTTAGTGATATGAATATAAGCTATTTTATGTATTTTTTACACTTACAAGTGATTTTGTGGGATATTTTTATGAACCAGTCATTTTCCTGACGATTCATCTCTTTTTTACCGATTATTCATAGCATCATGTATCAGCCGTTTTTAGCGAAGGTTTGCTGGGTAGCAAAAGAGACTTTCTCGTATACCGGTGGGAAATCATAGCAATCGGCATGAGGGCTTAGTGGTTTAAAAGTTTAGCTAGCTGTTCCTTTCCTAATTGAACGCTGCTTGACTGCGTTTTTTTCAAGTTATCTTCATTAGTGCACATCCGAAATAACATTTCTTGTGGCTGCTTGGCCTCTTGCATCATTTTGCCGCATTGGATCAATTAGCGTCTACTCCTTAGCTATCATCTCCGTTACAAAATCACATATCATTTCGATTTCTAGCAGAAAGCTAAATTTCTCGACCGAATTGTAACTTTTGAAAGAAAGAAAGGTTGACTTTCAAAGTTTAAATCACTATGTCTCTCTGTTTCCTGATTATTTAAAAGTAATAAACTAATCCATATATCAAGTTTGAAGATATACTAGAGAAAAGTGAAAATGTCACCACTGGGATTCGAATATATAAATTATAGCCTACTAAACTGAAAGTTTTATCTACAGCTTAACAAACGTGCTGTAACTAGCTTTTAAGTATATTCTTCATTATATCAAATAGGCATGTAGCTAGCGAGTCATGGAGGCTACAAATGCCCTCCACAACATTAATGCTTCACTCCAGCCACATACTGATAGTCCGACAGGAAAAGTCGCCCTCGAACTCTTATGCTCAAGAAACTTTGACTCCTCTAAATTAATTTTCTCTCAAAACTAACTTTGCTTCGCCTGCTGCTAAGATCCTAGTTATGTCCTTGATATCAGGAACGCCTCGCTCCTTTTTCGGAGTGAAGGCACAGGGAATGTGCATTCCTCTTCTGTCGCGGAGCATGATATGGATGTTTAGTAAGCGGCTTCAATCTCTATGCATAGTTTACTACTAAAGAACGGGGCCCATAGCTGAATTTTTACCTGGGGGGTAGAGGGGTGCTGCTTTGCTGGATACACTGTACTAACTCTTTAAGGCATGTAAACTTTCTTGCCAAGCGTAATATCGTTATTTATCATTTGACTATGTGGTTTATGCGTATTTATGACAACCAACTTGTAGCAATTACCATGTCGTAGGTACGAAGAATGCAACATAACAAGATATGAAATTAAAATGAACTTTGTAGGCTTTAACTGTTACGCTTTTAAGACTGGCCCTGGGAGTAGATTGCCCCACTTTCCCCCTCCCCCGCTAACTACATCACTGACGAGCCGTGCAATACCAAAGTTTGACCTACTTGCATCAGCATGGCCAGATGTTTGTTGAGACTTGTTCCTGTAAGTCACATCAGATGTGGTAGCAACATCATATCGCTCTGAGAATAACTTGTGTTCAACTGGTAATACACGTACATCTTCATTTATAGGAACAACTTTATTACCTGTAGCATGAGACAAATGGAAGAATAGGTCATTATCATACAAATCCTTCTCTTCATTCTCTCATTTATTCATTCATCTCCAACCCCACCCCCTAATAAGCTTCTTCAAACTTATCAGTTATTATTTGCAGGGTATTTTCAAACTATCGTCTGTCTAAAAATAACGATGTTAAAGGGACAGGCCCTACCTGATGCTCGTGCATCTACCACTGACCTTGAGGCAATTTTGTTGTATTAGCTTCTTCCTGCATAAATAACTCCCTTTACATTGTTGCTTTGATCCGTTCTACAACTGAGCCCTACGATTACTTGTCTCTGATAGTACATACTGATGAAGGTATCAATCGATTCTTAAGAAGTGCGATATGGTGTCTAAAAGTAATTATATATGACGCTAATAATAAACGCTGATTGATGAATGTCATCTTCTGTTTATGGTTCACTAGGTAGACAACTAACAAATTATGAAATATAAGTATTAAAATAATCGAATGAGAAAAGGTAATGAAATGAAGAATTATATAGAACATACGCATATGAATTTAATCACATCGATAAATGTGAGAGCAAATAAAGATGCAAATAAATGATAAAATTAATAGATAGGTCTAAGGTATGAAAACGCTAACAAAACCGAATAGGTAAACTGACAATTCAATGTACAGAATAAAGATATAAATCATAAAGTGTATATTTAATCACTCGATATAAATGTAGATTGATAACTTAAGCTTTAACCAAAGAAGAGATAATGAATAAGTACTCAAATAAATAGGATAGGGTAATGAATGATTAAATGAATCAATGAATAATTGCTTGATGTAATAAAGAAAAGAAGAAAGAGGTAAATAGATTAATAGACAAAGTAGTTTAATGAATACACGAACAATTAAAACATGGAAATACGACTAAGAAAGAGCTAGATAAGAAAAAATAATAAAATAATTATCAATCGGAAGATAACTAATATATAACAGGATATTAAAAAGAGTTTAAGGAAAATATATGAAGAAATGAAAACAAGAAATATATAGATCTAGGTAGAGAATTATCTAATGAACAGGTAAAAGGTAAAGGTTAGAAATTACATGGCTGTATGTCTAAAGATTCAATATATATACTAACCAAGACGAAAAATAGGCATTGATAGGAAAATACAAATATCTTGCAAAAATAGAGAAGCTGAAATACGTAGACAACGACTACCTACGCAAACCAAAATGTGGAATTAACAAGTAGCGAAATAATTCAGTGTGAAAATTCAGAATAAGAAGTAAACAAATGAGTAATAGCACCGCTATCACAATATTATTTACACCTTTTAGCTTAGGTTTTTCTGTATGATATGAATTTCCATATATAATAACATTTGATAAAGTTTAACGCTAATTTGTCGATGCAACGTTGATGTTTATGTTCATGTAGGGCGCAAATATTTCTGTGTTATTATTTAAATCAGATGAATATTATTTTGTTTTGTTCATTGCCACACTGACACAGCATTGTTTAACCATATCATCTACTGCTTCGCTCTGAAATTACAGCTATGTTTCTAAGTGTTTACATAATTGTAAGCTTCAGGCTTACGTTTAACATTGCCAAAAACATGGAGATATTGAATTCGAAAATTTAAATATTTGGAATCGTGAACTTCGAACATTCGGTTTACCTAATAAATCAATGTGCTTTAAATAATATGTCGAGAAATAACATTGATATGAGGGATGACATATTTATTAAACTAACGAATTAAGTAAAAAATTTCAGCAGGTCGGAATTTCTAACGAAATTGTGATATATTTCAAGTCTTAGTCGTGTTTAAATCGCACACCTAGGCCTATCAATGTACGTTACCAACCATGACCCTGCTAGTGCAAACATGCTATAACGATATGTTGGCAACAAGCGGTAATCGCAAAAAATGAGCCCTTCTGCAAGCATTCACATGTGATTATGTATCCAACTCTGTAAGTGATAAAATATCAAGGGTAATACCGCCTGAAATAATTTGCTGCTTTTAGGTACTAGAGAAAATGATGCACGGTACACGAGAATTGTGTATATACTAAAATTTTGAAATAAAACACGTTTGTACTTACCGCATACTTTACTACCACAAATTGTATTCCCCATTACAACAATTTGATATGGTGAAACCAAAATCAGCTTACTTCTATAGTAAAAAAATATAAAAAATAAGAAAATGTCTCCAACAATGAGCTACAAACAGACTAGCTGTCATAACCCTATGTCAAATGAGACTGAAGCATTCGACGGGAATCGGCATGCTTTATATACATTTCATTTGACGTCATGTCAATCACGTGAATTAGTAAAACTATACTAGCAACGGCGTTAGTAACCATTGTTTTACTAATCACGTGTTGCACTGCTTCAATTCACATGTGGATCACATGATACTTATAAAATGGTAAACAGCAAGGCGCCTTTGCGGACTGCAACGTTCTGTAGGGTATATCTCTGCACGAAAAACGCTGTGATAATTCATTTATAGAGAGTGAAGGTGTCCCTTTTACGAAAATGTCTTAGAGTATATTTGTACAGATCTATCAAACTAGCAAAATGACAGTACCATAATTATTGTTGATGATTTTGAACCTTATTGCTCTTGTTCAGGAAAACCATCTCAAAAGCCAAATTACAGTCAACATCAGTCAAGTCAAATGCTGCCTACCTTCAACTTGCGCTATGTTGAATAAAGCTGTGCCAAGTCCAGGGAGTTGGTAGTTTTCAACTTCCTATGATAAGTGCTGTTATCATTCATCTTTTAAACAGTTATATAATTGATGTCTCAGTAAATAGATTTCAACTTTTGCTAAGAATATGCTCACCGTAGATATGTTGCATCTTTAAGTCTTTTGTACAGGTACTACTTTGGTAAGTGTTCTTCTGAGTTGGCTGAGTTTGTTCCTCTTCCCCTCATCAGGTCAAGATCCACTCGGTATGCTGAATCTCTGCATGACTTTTCTGTTTGCATTCCTAAAACAAACAGAAATTTCTATTCTAACAGTTTCTTCCCTAGGACTGCCAAAATCTTGAACTCTCTTTCCTTTGTCTTATAATCTTGACACTTTTAAGTCTAATGTTAATCGCCATCTTCTTGGAAATCTTTCTCCTTTTTTGTTAGTCATTACATCTATTTTTCTGTTAACTTTTAATTCTACTTCTATCAAAGTAACTCAATAATTGAGTGAAATATTTTTTAAAAAGTCCTTAACATGCATGGAATTTGTATTCCTTCGGTATTTCTTTTAGTGACAGGTCTTTCAGTTATGAATGCTTAATATTGATCATAAACATCTGCAGGCACAAAATTTAAGTATTTCAGCCAAATCATGTTCACTTTTTGACGAACGAAAAAATTCGAAATCAATTATCGATTTTCAAACATACAATACGCAGTACGTAGAGTTCTCTCTCTCAATTTCTTTTCTTGCAAGATGTTTCTCAAAACCTTAGTTTAAACTCTTGAGACAAAAGTGCTTCGTTAGAAAGCAACGAGAACCAACGACGCTGTAAAGTATGCCTTTCCTGAACTACCTTATCGACATTGCTGCTCTTGAAATGGAAACCAATTCAAAGAAATACAAACTTGGTACGGTAACCTACGATTTTGTCGGCCTAGTTGCATCAAAATGGCTCTCTGAGGTATACGTTACGAAGTCATAATGTTCCTTTAAGTGGTACATGTATTCAAAAGAAAGTCTTTCAGTACGCTAAAGACCTTCATTTAGCCGGTATTAAAACTACTGATGGTTCGTTGCCACGGTGGAAAGGGGAAAAGGCGTTACCCTGAAACCACCGACTAAAAGACAATTATAATGCCAGTTAATTTGGCCTATTTGTGTCTTCCTAATAAGCCTTAAAGCTGGATAGATCAGATTTTGTTCGAATAGTGAATTAGGGAGCTTACTAGTATATTATCATCTGAAGGGAAACATCGCGCCCTTTAGTTTGATAATCACCAAAACCATTCTTTTTACCTATGTAGAAAAGTAGTAGGGACTCCGTAAGCACGGTGAAGCTAACACCCGGCCCTCTTACAGCTTAAGGTACTGAACCATGTATCAGGGGTTCAACTAATCAAGTGAAAAGTTTTCCCACCCTGATTAACATAACAACTGTTCAATTGTTTTTTTAAATCAATAAACACTGTAAAACCTATCATAAGTTTTTATTGGTATCCATTCCAGAAAAGTAGGAAAATACGACAAAACCAACATAGTATTGTGATGTGAGACAATCATAGTTTTAAGATTCGTGGCGGGGACAGAAAACCAAAAACATGAGAAGATATCAAACACAAATTTCCAGTATATATCCTGCATGGCGATGAAATGCTGCGCTTTAAATAGTAGCAGTCCCTAATTCTGTTAAATAGTATCTCTGGATATGACTATTTTAAAATAAATTATTTTTGTCATTCAGGAAAGAAATCATAAATATATTATATCTGTATCACGTAATGACCCAAGGTAGACATCGGTGTTAAAATGTCTTGAAGGTAAAAAATCGTGGGGCCTAGAGGAATCAAACTTACGGTCTCCGCAGTTGCGCAAAGACGATACTTTGCTCCTAAGCTACGGTCCCTTAATAATGAGAGAGGAATTCGCGATGTCCATATTGTTTGAAAATCACTTCACTACAATCTCGAAATTTATCAGGGAAAGAAAAGGCGATTAAATCATTTTGGGATAAGCCTCCGTCAACGTCCAAAAGTTTTTAGCAGATTCAAAGTTAGTATAACTCTTTTAAAAGTAAACCAAGCAACAAGTCTCCGGAGTAAAAAGTATTCACAAAAATACGAGAATAAGCTTTATCCAAATTGCATTCTAAATATCAGGCAATATGAGATTTACATTTTTGCAGAAATTTTTTCTAAATGACGGAAGATCATATATCATTCGGTTTATACGGTCTTTAAACGTAAGTCATGGTATTCAAAAGAGCAGAATAAATGAACTATTGCAATAATTTACTGGCTGTTTACTGCCATCACTTAGTGGCATGCATGTGGAAATATATTAAAGATGCAGCTAGAACAGGGAAGGGGTTGTCAATTGGGAGAAAAGTGAACCCCTGCCTATGAACGTTCCAAAATAGTGACGACTTCTCGACTATGAAAGACAGGAAGAGTGGTTTTACTTTCAGAAAGGGAGAAGTATATCACACTGTACGCATCTATGATGCACTTTATCCTTATTCCTAAAAAAGGTGAAAAGATCACTAGTATTCCAAAGCCACATATTTTATCCCATATGACCAATTTTTCAATTTCAATACACAGAAGCCATTAGCTCACAACTCTGGAAGCATCACACTACCAAGTCACATCGTTAATTTTTATGTCATATATTGAAGTTTTGGTATAACGTGTTATCTGTCACTGCTCCTCTTTTGCAAATTTCATTGAATTGCCAAAAACTTTCTCTACAGAGTACATGTTTAGGTCTGAAATAAGGAGCACTTAAAATATATCAGCTGACCCCACGCAGTCGCTGCGGACCCCGCATGACCCGTCACCGCAGGATAACGCAGGGAATTAGAACCCTGTGGTCACATGGTCCCTGTGGCTTTGATCACATGATCAAAACGGAACTTAATAAATCTAGTATCGCACATTACTTACACCAAACTTTATATGATTATGCGTACGTGTGCTCATCTATCAGATGCTCTCTTCATTTTGCCAGGTTGATCCTAGTAGATCTGGGAAGTTTCACCAAACGGGATGTAAGTCATTAAATTGTAATCCGTCTTGTTCACCATTCACTTTCTATTCGTGTATCTGTAGTTTCTAGATATTACAATCTTATTGTTAACTTTGCACTCATGTAAAATGTTATCGCGAAGGTATGCTAAGATGAAGATGAAAAAGTGTCATTCTTGGCTCGCGCATAAACATTCTATGAACCGAAACTCCTGTGAAAGACACACGCAGGCACAATAACATTGGTTTTGGCGCTGAATGAATGATTGTCGTCGTCAATGAAGCTTCGGATCTGTGGTAAAGGAAAGGTTTTTAGCACTTGAAGTCAAGATAGTTTGTAAGACTGATGAGGTAGGAGAGATACTTACTTATATGCAATGGTCCGGAAGAGTAGTCGTTTCGTAAGTCGAAACTGTGCAGCTAGTAATTTTCTGGTTCGAATAAAAATTTGAGGGGTGGTTTTAAAGAAACGTTACGGGGAAAATATTAAGTGTATTTCGTATGCAGTAATCATGCCCTGTCTCTCAGTTACATCGATGAGTATAAGCAGTATTGTTTGAGTAGTGTGTTTGGTATTACAATGAATGAACTTTTTGACTCCCCATAATGAATATGCAGCTCTAGGTCAGGGAAGCCAGGAGAAGGATGTGCTGATAAATCCTTTTCAGCAGATTAGCGCTCGAAATATTAGAGTCCTTGAGCATCATGTGATTTCGGGGCATATTCCTTAAACTACAAGAGAACAGCGCAGTATTTCGACGTTCCACTTCTGTTAATCTAGTCTAGTGACGTTAAGAATTGCTCTTATTTTATTTATTGATGCCAATCGGAAATAAGTCAAGATGGGTGAGGATGAAAAGCTTATCGTCATTTCCGACTTTTCGGTAATACAAAAAGGCAGCATTCCGTATCAAAAAACCTAGTAGGCGTTCTGGAAACCAAAATAAACGAGATTTTGAAACAGATAAGGTCGGTTATTCTATTGAGAGAAAAACGTTGAAGACTTGGAAACAGGAACTTTCGGAACTCCGGTTTAATGGGGCGAGTTTGGGGTATTGTATCAGCGAGAAGCAATCAGTCAAAGAGTTCCACAGTTTCATTCGCTCTGCAAGAAAAGTTTGAATTGAAAAACGATGAAGCCGTATTGAAAATTCAATCAGCTTACGCGGCCCGAGAAATAAGAGAGTTAAGGGTCCTTAAGTGGCAACGAGAGGAAGAACTAGCAAAATTACAACTGGAGAAAGAATTAGCTGCGAAAAGGGCTAAGTTAGAAGTTTGTATGTAGACAGAAAAGGATCTAAAAAGCGTTTTCTCGGCCAGTCTAGTGTCTTGGCCGATTTGTAATAAGCAAGAAGAAGTAGAGAACTTTTTGACTTCTCAGTCTGATTCGGGAGTGGTAAGCATACCTATCTTTCATAATGTGAAACGAGTAGATTTTCCTGTCGTTAACAGGGTGGCAAAAATAAACGTGCCTGTCTTTAAGCATGCGAAACAAGTAGATGTGCCTATCCCAGTAGCGGGGAACAAGTTCACCTTAGGGCATCATCTATTGATTCACCATGACATGTTTTAATAGAAAACACCACCAATAACGTGAACTGGATCAATCCAGACGTTAGGCTATTCAACCCCTCCACCATTAAGACTGAACAATAGTTAGAAGCAGATTTACCCCAGCAATGCATAATCGGAGCATAACAGCAGTAACAATTGCATTGCCTTTGTAAAAAAGACATTATAATCCCATGGCTACGAGGCCAACTATTGTTTATCGTTTGGAAGTTTTATTGTTTTAGTTAATGCCATCATTTGGTTAGTGGTATTTGCTTATAAATGAAACGTGTAAGTAGGATTTGATTAGAGGATTTTTGTAATTGAACTGGAAAAGGAGTAGAATTCGAAGTTTAGAATAAATAAAAGAAAAGGAAGAGTTGCCTTTTAATATCGATGGAATAGTTGTTTAGCTTTAGTTACAGCGCCGAAAATAGACAGTTTAAGAGAACGCGATCAACTCTCGAGTAATGACTTTAACACAATTTACACAGCCTTCTCTCTAGAAAAGACGGTAGATATGACATCTCTAATGTCATAAGCTCAGCATCTACCAGGAAATTAGAGGAGTGGCCAAAATTGGGACCAAGGGATGTTCATGCGCTACAGGGCTTATCAGATTTCTTATCCCAGATCTTACACTCTGATCACATGATCACAACGGAACTTAATAAATTTAATATCCCACATCATGCTTTATATGATTCTGCGTACGTGTGCTCATCTATCAGACACTGTCTTCATTCTGCCAGGCTGATCCTAATAGATCTGGGAAGTTTCACCAAACGGGATGTAAATCGTTAAATTACAATCCGTCTTTTTCACTATTCACTTTCTATTCATTTATCTTTAGTTACTAGATATTACAATATTATTGTTCAGTTATTACAATATTATTGTACTCATGTAAAATGTTATGGCGAAGAAATGCTAAGATGGCGACCAAGTGTCGTTCTTGGCTTGCGTATCAGCCTAAAATGATATGCAGACCTCTTAGAGGCCTGAAGACCACAGGCTTCGGGACACTGACCTAATGGTTATAAATCTCTACTTCCTTCTATCAAAAACCACTTTAAAGATTTATCCCGTGGATAAGGGCATGCTAAAGCTTCGAAGGCCACGTATCGTTTTAATGTCATTATTATCATTGAAAGTCCTAAAACAGATTTATCCCTCCAGATTTCACTTTTGGGTGGAATTAAGATGCTCTTTTCGTATTGGGATGCAATGCCATCGTTAAGGTTTCTGCCAAATATGTAGTTGCCTGATTAAGTAGGGAGTTTGTTGTTAAAGATCAATATAAATTCCGTCAAGGAGCTGGAGAATGAGAGTCATCTACTTATACGTTCTGAGCAAGAGGCTGTTAAAGGTCCTAAATAGATGCTGGAGATCTTCTTGATGTTAATGATGACGTCATGATAACGGAGTCTTTTACTTATTAAGAGGCATTGTCTGAATACAGCAAATAGCAAGTTGAACAAGATAATGGCAATAGAAAATTTCTAAAATTGTACGGCTATAAGTCCTGAGAATCTCTGAAATTGCAGAAAAAATAAAATCAAAAAGCGTCTAAAATTTAAAATCGCTCAGGTTTATTTAGCCCGAGTATCAATAAATACTTCGTGCTTAAGTAGTAAAACCTGAATAAAATTAGTGCCCAGTCCATTCTATTTTATGAACCTTACATGCAGAAATTTGACTTGGATTCAGTATTTTACAGAAGTTCAGTACAGAACCCTTGACATAAGTGTAATCCTATAATACATTGAACGCCAATTCATAATTCTTATTTATAACGTGTTTAAGGATACAAATCATATCAACGGAGAAATCATAAGAAATAATTGCTTGATCTAAATGAATGAAATTGTGCCTCTGCAAGATCCGTAATCAGAAATCTCCAAATTTTTCTTCGCTCTCTATTGATGACAGGATTTTTTTAAAATGATTCTTGAAATGTTTCTCCATTTTTCAATAACAGAGCTAGTGTAACTGTTTTGCCACATTTAATGAACTCTTTTTATAAGAACAACTTTATAAGAACACGTGGCTGAAATTTGCCCATAATTTAACAATGTAAGAACAAACTGCGGCTTGCCTCTCCCAAGGAGTTAAGAACATATATAAGCAGCTTGCAAGAACCTACATGCAAAACCGCCGACAACTTGTCCCCTTCGCTGAATAACTACTTTGAGGTAGGATCAATCAGTTGACCTTGTCACCTCCGCGAACAAACGCAACATGTATAAAGTAAAAATAGGAACAATTCAGCCTGAAAATAGAAAAAAAAATTAAGAATAGCCAGCCTCGGTTGAATTTTTCTCGTTCTTATGAAAAAAAGAGTGTATTTGAGATTCCAACCATTAAGACAGGTATGACGATTTTTTGGTTTGTTCTGTGTAGAGCTAGAGTAACTGGGTCATCAAGTGCACAATCTCCACAGACTTCTGGAGTCTTTTCGTGCCGTTGTGTGTAGGTTTAAAGGAGAAACAGTTGCTGATCATCGGTATAGCCGTGAGGACGAGACAAGCGCTGACTGATAACCAAGTATCTCCCTATAACGGAGTAAATTGGCCTTTATTCCCGACTCACTGAAACGATTATTGTCTCTAAAAGACGAAGACTTCGGTCTTTGGAAGGAAGCTTCGCGTGCTCCTGGGTCCGAATTCGCCGAATATTATAGTTCAGAATGTTTACAAAATAAAAACTCTTCGATTTCGAGGGCTGTAATTGAAAACCCAGAGATTATGATCATGTTTCATAATCTCTGCAAAAACTAAAAGAGAGTCGCTCAGGCGTGCTGAATCGAGCAACAGTTACGACTAAATATTGTCCAGAGGTCTTAGTTCTTGAAAAGATACGTCCTATCAACATCATAAGTTGTGGGCCAAGGATAATGACGTCGAGCTATTTCAGTTGTAGCAGGAACAACCTTGTTAGTATGTCATTTATCACAGTAGTACTCAGAAGTTGCCAAGAACGCTGTAGCAAACAATGCAGCCCTGGAGTAACGCTAATTAAAAGCGTTACCTAACTGGTATTAAGTTAGAAGTAGCATTAACTCATTGATTTTAGATAGCGTTGCTCCACTGTTTTTATAAAAGATATAATGCTGCATTGCAGAAGGCTTGATAATAAGAGATATTGGTCTCTAAACGATTAGTCGCAGTGCTCCTCGTGTACCAACCCTGTCTGTGATTCAATTGTTACTTCCTGCCTTTGACAATGTGTCCTAGGCAAGAATGACAGGTGTGTTCATTCACAAACCGTCCTTGGAAGATTGGTGTCGCTTTGCAATTTGTTTGCTTGAAGTATATTTCTGGACTCAGGATATGGCTAGAAACAAAGTATGCATAAACCTACGCCTGTGAAAATGGTGGTCTTGGCAGATATCCAAGTTGTAAAACGAGAAATATTTCCCGAGTCCTATGTAAGTGATGCTACCCGAAGTATATATATATATTTTTATATAAAATGATTCTTGAGTCATGCAAGTGTTATTACCCTCGTCTACGCCCAGTTCTGCTGCATCTAGATTTAAATATCTACGTTTAATGAGAAGTAGAAGATGAAACAGAAGTTAAGTGACATGTCACTACAAAATTTGAAGATCAGATTAAATAGCAAAATCATGAAAGATAATCAGAGAAGAGTTAGATTTTAGACTTATTCACATTTGAATCGTACGTGTGACATTGTGTCTAAGATTAAGTTACTATGCAGTATTAGAGATCGTGTATTTCCTTACCTTCGGGTATTATTTACTTTAAATTCTGCAGTATGTATTTTTTAAAGGTTAATGCAAAGCTTAAATCGATGATTGGTAAGATATCGTCAAGGAAATTTTAATTAAATCGATTCATTTTCGGCACCGGCTGAGCATAAACAGATTCACGACGCAGCAGTGTGGAACAGCCTTGTTGGCATACACAGCTTTCATATACTTTTGTTGAATGAAGGTTTCACAGTCCTTTCTATTTGTAATATAAACTGCTTCATTTCATACGACTACCCAGAAACTATATCCCATCAAGGAGTAGGGAGGAGTCCACAACGATCTAAAACCGGTTAAGGTCAACCGTGAATGATTCCTTATTCTTACTGAGGAAAGGGCTGCATCTGAAATCAATATATTCGTATCAGACGTAAAAACCTGGAAAAGCTATACTACATTGCGACCCAAACCAATCAAGATCCCACTTCACGCAGCTCTAGTAAAGGATCATAAGTTGACTGTATTCTATAGCGTACCTAGACAGGAAGCGTATATCTAAAAAAAGACAGATAAAGTCGCGTTCCCATTCACACGACTTGCACCGTGTCAAAGAAATTGTCATAATAACCTCATGTCACAAACATCGTGTACAGAAAAATGGATTGAGAAAATCATCTTTATGATGATAAGTATTCCTCATATAACTACGTAAATCCGTATTGATTATAATCTTACAAGTTGCAAAATTTGCGCCAAATCTTCAACGTACAATAACATCAAATCGTGACAATTGTGGATTGACTAAAACTATTATACGGTTGCGTCTATGCATCAATAACTACCCTTAACCCCCTGAAACTAGAGAATATTAATACTTGCCTTATACATTTCTTATACCGTCTCAATGTATCTCAATAAATTTTTAAACTTAGCGCAATACAAATCATAATTACTTGAATGGTCATAACCAGTTCAAAAGCTGAACACTCGATTCTACTGAAAGCTTTCTGTATAGAGGGCATGATGACTGCCTTTAACTAAAGCGATTGCGAAATTTTGATTTTACTGGATTTTTCACCTAGCTGGTCGAAAAAAGGTGCTTTACATATGAGAAGCGCAAAACGTGCTATCCAAATGTTTCTGCTTTCACGATTTGCCGTTCTTGAAACATCGCGAGATATTGAAGGGAAGGTCAACGTTTAGAAGGTATATATCTACATTCGAGTAACTACTTTAAGTGTATGACCAATTCCATACAAAAATTATACAAGAAGGTCAAAAGATACATCCATTGAATACCACGTTCACACTCACTTTTCTTACACGATCAGCTCTTGGCAGCGCCAACGACAACCTGTTCGTTTGCAAAAAATAGAGAACGCGATCCAGCCACGTTTAACCTCTAACTAGCACACTTCATGTTGCTCTGAAATATCGACGTCAACTGAGACCCTGTGTTCTGTTGACTCTTCCGTTTTGCTTTCATGTGAACAATGTGCGGCCGCCCAAAAGAGGCTATTGATCGTAGTCAAAATGATACTGGTTATGTCCTTCAACTTTCTACCCGACGAAGATATTTTCCAGTGCAATTAACCGAATGTCACGGCTGGATCCCCTATGAATATCAAAACACTAAGTACAAATGGACCCGCAATGTAAAGTAAAACGCGGTCAAAAATTAAGTTTCATACATGCTAACTGTAAAATTTGTGTACATTAGAAAAATAAATGAAATATTCACGTAAATAAATAATCGGACTCTTAAGATCAACAATGGAAACGAGGCACCAGGAGTCCGCTTGATAATAAGTAAGCCAAAAGGTTAGCGCATTCACAGAACGGGGCTGGTGTTTTAATCCGAAGGCCAAGACCAACTTAACAAAACCACTAAAATTAACCTAGTCGCCTCGTTCATGTTACTAGTATTCTTTGCTTACATAGTTGGTCATGCTCAGAGCCACGCTGATACGTAATGTGCTAAATCACACAACGTCACCTTTCTTTACCGTTACAAATCAGGTAACGTACAAATGCAACTTGGGCACAAATCAGACAAGGTAATAAATAAGTAGAGGGCTGACAATGTGAATACAACAGAGCCGAGTGAGGCTCATGAAAAAAGGGTGCAATCAAATCAAATGGATTACTTATCAAGCCCTCGACTTCGACGAGTCTTGTTAGCTTCATAGGTTAATCAAAATGAGATTGCTAGGTTGAGCAGCAGAATGACATGCAATCAGATGGGCGTCGCGATGTACAATCTAATAGCGTTCTAATGATGCCTCACTTCGAACATGGGATTCACTTCTCTTGAAGTTGATACAATGAAGTAAACCGCTACTAAATGAAAAGAAGAGGTGGCTATATCTCGATTTCACTTTTAAATCTTCAGCCAAATTGAACCTCGATTCTAAACTGAGCGTCAAACAAGTCAGTCAAGTCACTACCGAAAAGCAGCTACGATATGGCTCTGCATTGACGTATTACAGATGACATCGATTGTTACCTAATGGCCTCCAAGAAGAGATAAATGACACAATAATATCAATTTGAGTTGAAAGGGTAAGTAAGCCTCGCTGCTTCATATAAGCAGAAACATAATATTTTTTCTTTTTCTAGATCAAGAATGTTCAACAATACCTGCTTCCTACACTTAAAAAAAGAGTTTTGCGTCCTTTCGTAAGCCACTTTAAGATTCTTGAACCCTATACAATAATACTTACTCAAACATACACAAAATTATCAGAAATAAGGACACGCCAACAGAATTCTACATAAAAGGACAATACGATTATACATACCCAGTTAGTGCAAAATGTCCCACAGTAAAAAATATAAAAGAGCAAACGTTACACAAACACACTGTGTTGCACCCTATTTACGCACAACACTGAAAAAAAGCGAGACTCAAACTCCTGTGCTGTTAATACCATTCTAGGTGATACGTGATGCTCGAAATATGGGTCAAAACGTAATATGTTAACATATATAAGTGGTACATAAACCAAACTTGAATATACTGTTCATCTGTATAGTTGTAAGATTCGCGTCACTTTCGTTTTGAAAAACAGTTAGATACTTACTCGCTCTTCCATAACTCAGGTTCTTTTCCACAGCGTAAACCAGTTAACGGTGGTTAAATTGGTTCGTCTAAGTAAAAAACATTCCTTTCTTTGGGTAAATGTAGAGAAATATATGTCATTGGCTTAACAAAATCGCTTGTTTTACCAGGTTGTTTATTT
The DNA here is from genome assembly GCA_010016065.2 of Carybdea cf. marsupialis auct. non (Linnaeus, 1758). Taxonomy (NCBI): domain Eukaryota; kingdom Metazoa; phylum Cnidaria; class Cubozoa; order Carybdeida; family Carybdeidae; genus Carybdea; species Carybdea cf. marsupialis auct. non (Linnaeus, 1758). The sequence continues at coordinate 17,617 of JAAAKL020005569.1, forward strand.
CTTTTATGTGGCACTTGACATAATAAACTGTACCGACAGTGCTATACTGTGCTTATATAATGGACCATGAACATACAAGGATCACAGTCCAAAGAGTGGAGAAGGGAGCCTAAATTCACAACGCAAGTCTCATAATACCCTTAACATCCTATCTTCAACGCAACAAAAAGAAAATAAGGTGCAACAAAGTGTAGTATTACTTTATCAAGTGCTTATTCAAGCCACGGTAGGTGAAGTGATACGTTGCATCTCTGGCTTCTCATCCGGCGGTGCTCCCTTATCCCTTGGTTTTCGCTTTCCAATGTTTTCTTTGTGATCCTTCAGAGCTTCTCCAGCCAAGTAATTTTCCCGTTTAATTTTCAATTCAAGATTCTTAGGTACATCGGGTACAAGCCATGCGATTCCAATATTTATGACTGTAATAAACCACTGGAACACGAAAATGAATGCCAGTCGAGCGCTCAAGGTCAGCCAATACTGTTTATCAAGCTTGTACGGATAGTGGTCTTCGTGGTATCCTGGGTACCTATAACAAAATGAAGCGTAAAACATCAGTAAGGTTTGCAATATCATGTCTCCAAGTAAAAGAGAAATGACTTTCCAAAGTAAAATATGTCACACGTTTTATAACGAGAACTGTGAAAATCAGTCAAAAAGTCTTAAAGGAATCAAACGCAGTCTGCTAAATGTTTCCTGTCACTTGAATTTCTTCAGCAAATTTAAATTTGAAGGAATTAAATGTAGAAAACACGTCTCTGTATTGGAGTAAGAACCATTTAATCTACTTGCAAAAACCTCAAACCCTAACACTCACACTCAGAAACGAAAACCAACCACCAATCTGCCAAAAAACTCTAACATAAAAAAGCGGTCCAGCGAACCTCCTCATGACAATGACACCTTTGTTTCATACCTTGATTACAATAATGCGATAAGAATACATCATAATCAATGGCGATTTAATGTCGAAACTTTTGAAACATGCGTATTGATAAGAAAAACCTGCACTACACACACCACTCTTACCTGCAGAAAGGCATGGTGTATGGAACATTGATAGTTGCATTGTCAGGCCTTGAAGCATTGGTGAAGTCCTTGATATAGAAAAAGGACAAACTGTTGTTGACATAACCACGCAAACTTCCATCGTCACTGTAAACACTTGTATAGACGATCTTTGGAATCAAATCCGATGTAAAGGCAAGAACGAAGGCGTTGACGAGTACTGACAGCTACGAGGAACGTGAAAACAACATTCATTAACCCTTTATTTCTCTGCATTAAACTAGAATTTATAAAATCATTTACCTCACAAAAAAGGGCAGAGCGAAAATTGAAGTGACTGCTTTCATTTCAGAGAAGATAGATGCGTATCACAAGTTCATTTTCAAGCTCCAAAGAGACGAACATAGAGAGTGGCTAGAAAGTTAGGAGGGGGGGGGGGAGAGGGTTATAAAGTGTTGGGGGGGGAGAAAGGGTTATAAAGGGTTGTGGGGGGAGAG
>JAAAKL020005570.1:0-19116 GCA_010016065.2 Carybdea cf. marsupialis auct. non (Linnaeus, 1758)
ACTGAGCTTCACTTGACGACGCCATAATCTATCGGATCAACTAACGACTCTCTTCGACTGGAGAAACTACTTTACAGTACTGGGCCCATAACCTGATAAATGTGCAGTAGGAAGACTCATTCCTGTATATCAAAGATATATATTACCTCAATCTTTAACTAACATCTTGACAACCTACGATGAACTGATCATACAAGCAACTAACAAAATGGGTTTACAGGTTTACAATTAAGAACAATACGGCGGAATTACGCAATGTCATCACGAGTTATAATGTGTTACTAATTAGTCAATAAACAAAGAACGGCCTGTGTTTCACAATTCTCTATAGGTGGTAATTTACGATATGAAATACAAGAGACAAAAAACAATTTGCGTACAAGTGAAACATTCATAGAATATCATTGGCAGAGATTACTTTGATATTCATTTTCTCAGGTTATGAGAAATATAATTTTTCAGCCTGAAGCTTTTAATGGACTGTGAAAAATCATATATCAGACTTTCAATCGTCAAGTCCAGTGATGAAAGAGAGGCTCATCTCTCTAAGCTGCGTACAGCTACATCCAATGTTCACGGGTAGGTTAATATCAAGCAAAATTGAGGGAAAGGAAAATAATAACATTTTGGGGTGGTCAGTATCACGTGGCTTACATTCTCTTTCATAATATGCATACATGGCGTCTGTTGAGTGGTCTACGCTGGAGATCGAAAAGCTACTGGACATGTACGAGAGCTTTCCAGACTTGTATGCAGAATTGCAGCAATAGAAATGAAAGGACTAGATTAGTTGTAAGAAAGGCCGTTGACCAATAGGAGATTATCGTTGACCACTTCATACGATCTATATTATATCAGTATGGCCCATCCAATTGCTTGTACAAGGTAATGCATATCATGTTCAAGGGCTACAGCTGTTCATATTCGATTATGGGAAACTTTGATGATTTACTTTGCCATATAATATCGTTGAAGCTTAGTTGTAATAAGTTCCAGCATGAACCATAAAAATGATGACTTCCGTGATGTGAATTTTTAAACAAAATGAGTTTGTCCATGACATATGGCTTGGTTAAGAATCACAACAGGTCAGTCTGTCCAGGGTGACAACAAAGCATTTCACAGAGGGGGTAGTCTAGCCCATTATTATTCTGAAAGGGGCAGGGGCATTTAGTACAGTAATACCTAAATTGGGTCTAAAGCAGACACGTAGCAAATGGGGGCATTTGGAACCTTGCCCCCAAATCAAAATGTTCTCAAGAATCACTAAAATTTTGCAGATACCTCCTTGTGCTTTGCTGGTGCCCCTATTTTATCCCTGGCTACGGGGCTGGTCGAAGTGGACCCGTGCCATTGGGTTACCGCACGGTTGGTGTCATTGGCTCATAGTACAGTAGAGAAGAACGACGAAACTGTGTTGGTCTTTTGGTTCGCATGCCTGTGCTAACATTCTTTCTCGACTCTTTAAGTTATTGCGATTGCTTTATCAATCTGTAGTGCTAACACCTGAAGGAGTCGAATACGTTCATCTTCTCCATATGGATAAGTATTTCCAAAATCATAAAACGTTGCTAGCTTAAGCAACTGCACAGTTCTAATTACAAACACTTCAAACCGATATGATCAACAAACTGCTGGTTTGTCCATGTCCTTTCCACATCCTAGAACGATTGGTCGACGGATAACCTTGCATAAAATAATGAATAATATTCCATGAAACTCATCAGCTGATACATTCCCACGGGCACTGCTCTGGGACGTCTGTTTTTTAATGCTACCGATGATATCACATTCCCTCGAGAGAATGCGTTCTGGATCAAATACGAGCTCTGCTACCTTCTTGAAACTTGCGGTTTTCTCTCCAAACTCGATCTGTCAGCATGCGTTTGCTCTGTTGAGATGAGGATTAGTCCAGTGAAATGAAATGCGTCAGACCACCAGACCTTTCTTCTGATTGGTAAGATAAATTTTCCTTCGTTACTTCGGTCCTAGGACACAAAAGACAATATCTGATTTATTTACCTCTCAACAGATATTGGCGTGTGAGTGATGTCACGAAATACAAGCATCTGGAAAGAAATTGGTTTTGGATGTCCTCGGTGTTCCGCTTTTAATAATGGCATCCATCAGCAGCTCGATCTCTGCTATTTGTACAACGTTGTGGCTACAACACCAATTGGAATCTTCCGTGTCAAGTTTTTGCTTGCAGCTGAGGGATTCTCACTTTTTGAGGTTGCTTTATCAGGAACCAGATGGTTATTCTCTTTCCGTTAGCATGATGTAATGATGTTATTCAGCAGAAGATAATCGAGCGGATGTTAACATAGAATCCTGATAATATCGAGGATGAGCTTTCCACGAGTACATGTGCTTCTCTACAAAGCAGTGATCCTCGCTGCAGTAGTCCTTAAGTGTCAATCAACTCTTAACAACGATGGAAGGTATTTGTTGCTGATTGGATTGGATGGCTTGCGACACGATATCTTTAAGTTTGTAAACATGACCAACCTGCAGAAGCTTGCAAACTCTGGTGTGCGTGCCAAAAGTATGAAGCCGGCCTCACCACCACATTCATGGCCAACACAGCAAACGTTAGTGACAGGCTTGCACCCTGAAACGCATGGGATTGTAAGCAACGAATTTTGGGACCCCAAACTCAACTTGCGCTTCAGTTATTCTTCAAGACCTGACTTCTTTATCAACTTTTGGAAGAAAGAGGGAGTTGAGCCAATCTGGGTGACTAATGAGAAACTAGGGGGTGTCAGTCAGGTTCACAGCTGGGCCGGTTTGGAGGCATATGACCAACCAACGTACGTTGGATCCCGGCATTTTGAAGGTTGGAGTAACTACTGGAGTTTGAAGTTTAGAGTGGACGAGACTATTCGCTACTTTAAAGATAATCTTGGACAAATCATTCACAATTTAAGGTCAGAAAACCCACCGACATTTTCTGCTTTGTACTGGGACCACCCGGATTGGTGTGGACATGAATTTGGGCCGAAGTCCTCTGAGGTGAGTGAATAACATTCATTAATTTGCGTAGCTTAAAAAACGATTTCAATGTTTTCTGCGCTTGGCGCTGATCATTTCACTAAAAATACAGTTTAAGTGCTTACCAAAATGGTAGTCAATGCCATTGGCGTCTGCTGGGTATATGGATTTATGATGAACTGAATAGTAATCGAGTTACCTGAGTTATATAAATTGAGATCAAGATGATAACAAGATATTTTTGTACGTATTATACTCGTGGGCTCAAGCCAAATAGGTGGCGGGGCATGATGCCCTGCACATTACTTAATACATAATTTTCACAGTTCCATTAAAGTTCTTTGTTTTTCTGAGACGTGAATTTACTAATGTCTGTTGGCTTTCTTAACAATATGCCTCTGCTTGATTCTGAGGCGTTCTTTTACATTTGATTCTCCCGTTCGAATCCTCATCCACGTGAAATTCTACCGCCCTAAACAATCTACCTTTGAGCCTTTTGCCATTTCAAACCACCTTGCTGAGAAATTCTACCATCCCCATCCATCTCTATGTGAAGTTCTCCATTCCAAACGAGCTTCTTGTAAAATTCATCTATCCCCAAATCACCCCCTTGAGAAATTTTTGACATTCCGAACCACCTTCTTGTGAAATTCTCCCACCCTAAAATAAGTCCTTGTGACCCCCTCCCCTCTCCTAGTTATTCAGAGTTAGGTTTGTGGTTGATGTAAGTGAACGTGTAATCTGAAAATTGGCATACTTAAAAATGACACTGGAAACAGTAGCACCATCCAGTTACTCCTTTTTGTGGCGGAAAGACGAAACATATTGCTACGTATATTTTTGGAACAAACGAAAAAAAGATGGATAAACTCAAACAATTAAAATGTGATCACTATTGATGAGTGTTTTAACTGCATACGGATTGTTTCATTTTTCACACTTCATTTGCTTCTGCGTACTTGTGCAGGCTTCGATTGATTGGGGCGTGACTGACACCCAGAAACCAATGGGTTCCAAACACTCATAGGAGTAATGACCTCCAAACAAAACGTGGTGGCTATGCTCTTGAGTAATACCAGTGGATATTAACGTGCACGTAGTTTCTTGTGTGTGTGTGTGTGTGTGTGTGTGGGAGGGGGGGTTAATCCTTGACTCGGCAAATATTGACTTTCACAAGAAAAAATACGAAATTTTAGCAAGATGACCATGTTTTTATGTGCTGATTCCATTTTTAAAATCAAAGTTAAATATTTTTTTAAAAAATAGGGGGGGTGGGGGTTACAATTGCAGCCATATGGCAACGTTGCCAAGAATGGGCAAACATAAAGATATGCGTTTACTGACCTATTTCGCATGCAAAGAATAAAGAAGACTATTATAAAGGATGAGGTATCTACATTGAATCTTTTTTCATGAAACGTTTATCCATAACAAAGTAAATGATGCAACATCAAGATTGAAATATTAATGTAAACGATATGTAAATATCAATTAAGGGTATGTGAAAGTCAACTATGCAGAGTGAAACTCAGTGAAGCAGTATTTGCTTCCCGTGAGGCATAGGCAAATATCACATTTCTTGCAGTATATGCGAGAAAACGCTTTGTGGCTGTGTCTACATCTCCCTTTTTCTGCACTAAGGACTTTCTGGCAAGTGGGCAACCTGGTCTCTTCTAAAATCCTGGGAAGGGGACGAGATAAATGGCTTCTTCCATCTTTTCAGTGTCCCGTCACTACTTGTCTTTTTAGGTGGCCTGCCAGATGGAGCAGCTACTTTATTCAGAGTCAATGCCTTGCTTTGGTGCATTAAAGCATCAGAAATCCTTAAAGAAAACTCAAGGAGGGACAATTGCTGTCTTAAAGGCAAACCAAGCGCTTTGTAATGCCTGTTGTGCACCAACCATGCGTTCAGTTTGGCAATGTCTATACAATGCCAGAATATCTTGACATACCATCTTGCTTCTTCATCTCCCTGTCTGGTTTCAGGGAACAGCTTTGAATTCGATTGCTGTGCACAGTCCCACAGGCAAGAATGTCCTTCTTTTTCAAATAATTTAAGAGGCCGAGTGTAGTAAACCAGTTGTCAAAACTACAATGTGGTTTTTGTTCGCAAGGCAATTCCTTTCAAAATCTGGCTACAATTTGAGTGATCTTAGGTAGTGAGTGAAAGTTTTTACTGCTGTCATAATCATCACATTTATCGCTGTATATACAAAAATCATGAATTTGTCCGGAAGCCCCTGCTCTTACTAAATTTTTAAACCCCCATTTTATGGGCTTCTTGGGGTTGTATTGTCGAATTCTACTGAATTTAGTTTTCGAAGGGATGAGATTTGCTCATCTATTGAGTGCGTTGATTTCTCAATCTATCAATGATTGGTTTGATCTTGAATAATTTGACGTGCACAGATTCGTCAAAAGTGACAGCAAAGTGTAGGTACCCCCTCAACTTTTGGAAACGCTTTAAAGACATGCTATCAGCAATTAAAGGATACCGCATCTCATTTGACCAATACAATGTGTATGAAGGTAAATTGATTATGCCCATCCTAATATGCATGCCAATGTACTGCTCAACTTCTGACTTATCGGTGTTGCAGGATGATCCACTTTTCTGTGTACTATACAAGTTAGTATTTTCGGTAACGATTTCTGTCAGCTCATCTGTCCAAAACATTTTGAAATACTCTAAAGGAGTACGTAGCTCATGAATATTCTCTGCATCCCGTATAAACTGCCTAGTGTGCCTTGGAATTTCTTTCTTCCTCCACCTGAAAACATGCTTCACTTTCTGGCTTTGATGTTCCTCTGGTGAAAGTACAGTTTCATTGTCGTCATTCTCTATGATGGCAGGAAGATCTTCCTGTAATTTTGTATTTACTTCTGTTGCATCCTCGTCAGAGCTAAAATCTGATATATCTCAAGAATCTAAAATTCAAGTGTATCATTGATGTTGAAACACTTTTGCGTTTTGGATGCCATATTTTCTGTTGTGAGAGAAAAAGATAAAATGTCACATAAAAAGGATGGCTTCTCTACTGCCTTCTTACCTTAGCCTAACCCTTCTTAACCTATTTTCATCCTTTACCTATTACACCCTCACGCTACCTCCAATCTTTTAATGTTTCCTCTCCCTCAGCCTTGCCCATGTTTGATCTTTGTATTTTTGCTATAACATATCTGAGAAACCGATCGGTATCCAACTCTTCAATTCTCTCCATTAATCCCCCTGAAGTACCTTTCTAATGTCATTAAATACTAGAGAATATTGCATTAGTTACTGTTACGTGTGCCTTTTATATTTCATTGAATTCTAGAAACATGTCTTTATGCAATAAAGAAATTAATTAAGTTTGTGGAAGTCATAACCAAACATCCTTATCCACGTACTTTTCTTGAAATTCCAGTCTGGAAACAAGAACCACCCAGAGCCAAAGCGAGTTGCAAGTTTGGGGTGGGGTGGGGGCACAGAAACAGTCAGAGTGTTAGTTTGTCTTGTACCTAGGAGCACAGCTCCAAAAGGAACTGCCTCCGACCACCATGATGCCACCTAACAGTTTCCTAGGGGTTCAGTTGGGTGTATACTATTTTTCCTAGAAAGTCTTGGAGATTCAATGTTGAAATGGTGTAGCAATTAGCAACAAACTACGTTTGTAATTCTACAAAGACAGTACTCAAACATGTATAATCCTTGTGCTTGATTGAAAAAGCAATGGCCTACGTTTGTATTCTAGAATAAATGCTCCTAGAAATGCGTAAAATGAAAGAAAATAACGTCAAAGTTACCGAAATATAGTCTGGTTTTTTTTAAGGAAACCTTAATCCACCCTATGAAAATTCTGACCAGTTCTTGGCAATGTTGCCAAATGACAACAATTGTTTTCTATACTTTCCATCATCCCGAGGTTTGTTCCTCTCTGAAAGGGATTTGTTTTCTCTTTAAATCTTAACATTTCAAAAATAAAATACGAACACAATAAAGTACTGTAGCAGTAAATTCATAGTACGATTTTCCCATAAATTTGGCCAATATCACTCACCGTAGATCTCTTACTTTCTTCCTCCATGAATTTTTTTCTCTGAAATGCCAAAAAGCCTCGTGCCTCACGCCTCCTTCTTGAGAATAAAAATGGTAGAATGAAAGATTTAGACGAGCCTCCTTAAATAGGGCTACAAAAAGAATTTGCCAAGCAAAGGGATTTGAGAGGGATGCCTATAGCATTTCTTTGCTATTAATATATAATATATAACGTAAAATTATAACAATAATTCAAAATGGCATCAAAGAAGAAAGACCCAGCAATCATGATACGATTTCCACATTCCTGCCTCCTTTGAAAGAAATATATCTTGTACTTTCATGGGGAAAATCTGATGGGTTAACTTAGGCTTAATATATTTTTAAAGAGGAGTATTAGGCAACCTACTAATTTTTTCGATTCATTTCATTTTTGTCATGCGATAGTTCTATTATGAATAAGAACGCGTACAAACTGGTAATACTAATAAATTTGAAGTTCAAATAAGAATAATTGAAAACTATTTCATTTATTATGATTTTGGTGTACCATCGTGCATATCAACCATCGACATACATGTTCTCTTAAAATATATTTCGTGACATTAACAGTTAACAAAATCTATTGTTCTTAAAGGCAATTTTATTTTTATACACAATATCTGTAAAGTGTGACAAAAATAACTTCTCAAGCGTTACAGCGCTCGTGGTAATCAGCCAAATAGCAGTCAGGATTGTTCAATAGCAACAAAAGATTTTGGTCTGTTTTAAGCAGACTGTTTTACGTCTATCTATCTAATTTTATGAACATCGATATGTCTAGATTTAATAGGCCTGCCGTGTATGTAACAGGGTTTTTCAAAAGAATTACGCTACGTATCATATTCTGAAAGAAAAAACCCACGAAAGTATACTACACTAAACGCGATAGATAATGAAGAGAGGCAACTGTTCATTAATGAAGATGTAACTTGAACTCAGTAAAGAAATTAGGGCTTCACCACCACCCTAGAATGTCGTCGTTACAACGGATCAGATCAAAGTACCAAAGTTGATAGATGTTTAAGGAATGACATCAACTGAGTCGAATAGGGTTATAGTAAAACTTGTGTTTTCAATTCTCATCCTTCATTGAGGCTTTGCAAAGATTATAATTAATACGTCAAGCAGTAATGCACTTTATTATCCATACCATGTTTATCACCAAAGTGATTATTTGCAGCGCATTGCATATCAGCATATCACTGTACTATACTTTGCTAGTTCATTTCATGGTAGCGAATAAAATAGATAGAGGGAGATAATTGTCTCTATCCGTTCTCGGTGGTCATTTTACACAAGAATCCATAAAACCCTATATTTATATTATGTTTTATCGTGAATGATTTACACAATGATGCTGTTACATGCCCGGCCTGTTGCAGACATCGGCGATCATGTCCTTCCAAAACCTTCTGTCGTCAGACATGCGAATGAATGCAATGTTACTCATCCTTGTCTTAGTCGTCCAGATATTCTGGCTTTCAAGAAATGTCTTTCTCGCACTTCCCCGTGTTATCTTTCCCTCGAAAAGAGCAAGCTTTTCGAAGTCGCCAGGCCTATTGAGATGACCAACAATTTGCTGTTGCCTTTTTCGTATCTATTTGACTAGAGATCTTCTAGTGTTGGCTCTTTTTATAAACTTCATCGTTCATTACTTTCTCTGTCCAGGAAAATCTCATCATTGTCCTAATGAACTATATTTCTAAAGCGTCTAGTTTTGCAAGCATTGTTCTACCAACGTTCCAACACACACAACCATATGTCAATACAGACCAACCATACGCTTTAATGACTCTGTACTTGCTGTCGATCTTGATGTTCCTATTTTTCAAAACGGGACTGTATTTATGGCATCTCTTGATAGCGCTATTCTCTTATTTAGTTTTCTATGACTTCTACCATCTGATGTGACTGTAAAATCTAGGTAGTTGAATTTAAAGACTTGTTTGATGGTTTCACTATAGCACAAGAGCTTGCAAAGTAGAGCTTTGTTGTTAATCTTCTTGACGTTTAGTCCAGTCCCATCTCCTCGCTTCTTTTTATAACTTCATCCAATAGTGTTTGAAGTTTTCCTCTTGATTCTGCAAGAAAAAGGCGTCATCAAAGTATCTCAAATTGTTCTTTCCGCCTATTGTGAGGGCAGCGGCGCGGCGTGGCGCGGCGTGACTTGAAGACACGATTCAACTTGCGGTTAGCTCTCTGCACCGTTTCAGTATATATATTATATCGAAAAAAAGGGATCACAATATCCTACAAAGCTAAAGCAAATACCTAAATTAATACAAATACAATACAATTAAATCTAGCAAATATACCTGTAGAATGGCATATTACAGTTAAAAGTTGCATAAAATCTAAGCAATAGCCAAAATAATATGTTTTAAACTGGAGAACGTAACAGCTCCCTGTAAATTGGCTCAACTGACAACAGCAACAACAACATGAACTTGTTGTCTTCACAGCGGTGAAACTACAGATGAAAATAACAATGCGAATTTCCTTGAATCGAACATCGCAGCGGTGAATGGATCACATGAGAGTAATGCACTAGAGAAACTATCAAAGGTGAAATGATAGAAAAACGAACATACAACGGATGACTTAGAAACAACCAAATGAAATACAAGCAGTGCCCTCACCGGTGGCAATAACTAAGCGATAGTCGGCTGCGAATGGATTCCTGCAGCAGATCCAGTAGCAATGCTGTCTTCGACTGTTAAGGATTACTTCAGTCATACAACTGATTTTACCAGACAAGGACTACGTCTTCGACTGTTAAGGATTACTTCAGTCATACAACTGATTTTACCAGACAAAGACTACTGTATTTATGCCATAATAAACATGTACGGAATGTACTATTACTCTAGAAGATAAGCGAAAGTACACTTGTGTTACATTAAATACTGCGTGATCTAAGCATGGTTACAAGTGATGAGGCACGTATCGGTACATTTATTTGCAACTTACCTCATACCCTATTGTACTAATGTACCAACGCGCACAGTATGAAAACGAATGTAGTAAGATCTTGCAATACCTGTGACGATTCACGTTAAGGAGTGATCATGGTAATGATGTTATTTTAGTGATGTAATGATACAAAATTACTACTTCGACACAGTCCTAGATCTTTTCGTGAGAGGTTACGAGTGCGTTGACAACTTCCGTTCAACAAGCGTAACTTAACCATCTCACAATATGTTGATGTCATCTAGGTTTTCGATGTTACGGAGAGTCATTTCGCTATACAGGTTAAAGAGATCCGGTGAAAGGATACATCCCTGTCGAATACCACGTTGAATGGATTTGAATTTTCTATATTCTCCGTCAATCCTTACTGCAGCTTCCTGTTCCCAGTATAGATTTCTTATTATCCTTATATCTTTTTCCGTCTGTGTCTAGGATGTTCAAAAATGTGTAAAAGTTTTGTGTATCGAACTCTACATCTACGTAGAACTTAACTTAACGTCACTCTGCCATATTTCAACTGCTTTTTTCCTGGGACAGGAAATAGTAAGAACAAGACCTTTTCTTTCACTTCTATTTGAGTAAAACGAACTGTAGAGTCAATATGATTCCACATCTGACATTTCCTTTACAAATAGTGTACACAATTCGTAGTTCATATTGACGTCAGGTTATCAGACCAAACGCCTGTAACAAACAAAAGACGTTCTTTCCTCTATCGCCTCTTACTTTAGGACCAGCGCAAGAATAAAGTATTATTAAATTTTCATGATCCATATGACTACGGAATTTGCAATTCAATCTGACTTGATACTATCTGTTGATTGCTAGCAAGAAAAGAAATTTAGAAACGAATTGTCGCAGTGCTGGCATATTTTCTATTCTAAATTATCTTTTTAAAGTCAGCATTTAGAAAAGGGTAGTTACCTGTCTCTCTCTCTCTCTTGACTGTTAATGTAAAGTGCACACAAGAATCGTACTATAATCAAACGGGTAGTTCAGTGAGCTGTACAACCGTGGTCCCGTGTGTTTCTGTCCTGCGTCACGTGGTATAGATGAGTAAAACTTCAGCCACCACTAGAGTCGTAGATAGTGTTACTGAGCGGCCCCAATAAATAAAATTCTTTACAAATATCAACTTTTCTAAGAGCATTCCATATCATTTTTACAATAGCGATGACTAAAATCTTTTTCATATTTTTCCAGAAAAAACTCTTTGGTCTTTTTATGGTGCAGGTCAGTCTAAGCTCCAATTGCACAAGAACCCGAACGAAGCAATATTCTTTTTGCAGATCATTTTGCTATCGCCTTCCATTCCGACCCATTTATAGCAAGAATAAAAGGAATTTAGAAAATGTTGTTTTTGCAATCCCATAGCTACGAGGTTAACAATTGTCAATTTTTAGGAAGTGTATTGTTTTTATTTAATGACGTCATTTGGTTAGTTGTATTTGATTATAAAAGAAATGTTCAAGTTGGATCTGAGAGAATCTTGTAATTGAACGAAGTTAGAATACATTAGGGAAAAGGTCAGAATTGCCTCTTAATGTCGATGGAATACTTATTTAACTATTTATACAGCCCCGAAAATATACAGTCCAAGAGAATTCGGTGAACTCTCGAGTAAGTACTTTATCACAATTTAGATAGTGCCATGTACTACCATGTATTACATGTATTATACATTACCCTTTCGGGCAATTGACACGAATGCCGATTACCCCAATCGTCAGGCCATTACGTCGTCATCTAAATAGACGCACACAGTTTAGGGAAGTTTTTGGCCACATCTTCCTTTCCACCCATAACAAATTCTCCCGTTATTCCTTCGAAATATGTACTTTTGTCAGTATTTGACTCCTTAATAACTTCTTAATACGAGGGTTAGTGATTCTTCCGTATCATTTGTGATTAAAGAACGACATGGTACTATGATATCAGTGTTTTCCCTTAAAAGTTTTCACTACAATCACTATACCCTTGTTTATATAATATTTTATCTTAGATGATGTACACCATGAGGAGAACAGATAAAGAAGCTTTTGGTTATTTGCTGGATCAATTTACTCGTTATAATCTTACAGACAAAGTGAACGTCATCATCCTGGCGGATCATGGAATGAAAAGAGCTACAAATGTCCCGGTGATAGGATTAGATAATTTTCTGGACAATTATTCTTACTTTTTATCTGAATCGCACACTTTTGCCAGCGTATGGCCTGCAGAAGGAAAAGAGGAAGAGATTATGGCTAATTTGAGTAAGGCGGAGCCATTTCTAAAGGCGTACCGGAAAAAAGATATACCATCACATTTTCATATTGGCGCAAGCAATAGGAATGCCCCAATTCTTGTAATACCAAAGGATGGGTATGTGCACTTAAATATAATAAATTGGTGTCTTTGATGTTGTTTGTCCTCTCATTTAGAACCCTTTTGACTGTTTTTCATTACCACACACATGGTTATTATCTTTTTGGATACAAATTGGCACTTATTGATTCTCTTGATATTTAAATTCACAAAAAAATTCAAATTGATAAAGTAAAAATCCATTTGCTTTTGTTTCATACGCCTCGCAGTTCGAGAAATAAACATAACTTAAAGAAAGAATGTGAAAATTATTTTCTCGTATTTGTTAGGGTTTTCTTTTATAATCGTTAATGAATACAGTGCAAAGTAATTCAATGGTGATGCCATGCCAATATATACAACAGGTAAACGACTTTGAAGATGATGACTAGTGTAAATTTATCCTGTCTGTTTGAGACGAAAATGGACTAGCTTATGAGAAGCGGGCATTGAATGGACAACCAGAGTAGGGCGGTGGATGGCTTTTATTCGCAAAGCATTGTGGGTACAGTAGAATTGTGTTGGCAGTGAAGTCATGTAGTTAGAAGCAGATGGGCAAGAAAAGAGGAGTTACGGGTAGGTGGAATAGAGGTAGAGGAAGTGGAGTAAAGTAGTTAGTAAAGGAGAATCCCCAAGAATAAGTATCCCGGACCAGATAACATTCCAACAATAGTTTGGAAAGAAGCCCACTTCCATGTTGTCCTGTTAGAAATCTGCAAGTATGTTTTTGATACCTTCTACGCACTTCCATGTTGGCTCTCATCAGATACTATCCCGTTACCGAAGAAAGGAAACCTTACAACAATATCACAGATTCTAGGTCTACGGCGAATTATTGAAGGAATTAAAAACAGGAAGAAAGACTTTACCATCGTATTCGTAGATTTCATGAAAGCATTTGACTCCATTAACAGGGATGCTATATTTGAGATTCTTACACTGTATGGTATCCCAGAAAAGACGTTATAGGCCATAAAAGCGCTCTATACAAACACTAAGTCCAGAGTCATCACCCCAGATGGGTAAACAGATTATTTTGATATTGTGGCTGGAGTACTCCAAGGAGATACTCTAGCTCCATTTCTGTTCATTGTCGTTCTTGATTACGTTCTTCGTATATCTCCGGATGAGAATAACGTCAAGGGTCTATTGCTAAGTCGAGAAGAAGCCCAAGGTATCCTGCTGAATAGATTACAGGTCTTTATTGCGCAGACGACCTTGCAATAACTTCCAACACCACATCTTATACACAGGCATTACTGCACGCTCTGGAAGAATCCGCTACACATGTAGGTCTCTACTGTAACGCCCTCAAAATAGAATTCATCTCATCCAAGCCAGACCCGGCCACTCCTTGGCTAGTATATCCATCAAGCAAGTGCCAGACTTAACGTATCTTGGGTCACACACACTCACTCATTAATCCTCAAGCACCGCGCGGTGCGTACAGCCAACTTGAAACACAAGTGCTCGCCAGTATCTTAGGTCCCTCATCATTATTTCAGAGAAAGATTTCAAAACGCGAAAGGCCCTGGCCTTGAGTGCCTGCAACAAGGTGGACAAAATAGCGCGATCTAAACTTCCGGATCTACTGAAAATCAACCTGTTCAGAACAACAGTAGAGCCAATATTGCTATATGGTTCTATATGGACTGTTGTTACACTAACCTATTCCGCACAATACACAACCTGTCATGGGAAGACCATCCTTCTCTTGAGAGAATCTACGGCTGGTTAACCAAGGTGAGCTAGCTCTTAAGACAACGTTGTGCTCGCTTCTATCGTGCAAAGGATGAGCTCGTTTCCGATCTTCTCCTATGGAAAGTCTCGAACAGCAAGAAGTTGAGATATCCAGACATGTTGGCCTGCGACATTGGAGGACAACTTAGTTACTTACCAACAATGATGGCGGACAGAAATTGCAGGCGTGACGTTGTGATAGTTGTCTCGCCCTCGAGCAAGAGATGATGATGATAAAAGTAGTTAGAAGCAGATTGGGAAGAAATAGGAGTTACGAGTAGGTAAAGTAGAAGTAGAGAAAGTGGAGTAAAGCAGTTAGAAGCAGGTGGGGAAGGAGGAGGAGTTATGAGTAGGTGGAACAGTGTAGCAGTGACTCATTGGAAGTTTTTTATCGTCTGACATTTATTGGCAGGTACCGTTTTATAACCTTGAACCCTCTCCGACAATTGGGCGTGCATAATGGAAATTTGCCTTTATTTTTTGAGGTTCTTTGTCGACTATGGAGATGGCAACGTCAGCTATGAAGGAACACACATTTTTCCATCCGAAGACTCAGATATGCATTCTATTTTTGTTGCAAGCGGCCCAGCTTTTAAGAAAAGTCTGGTAGTAGAGACGTTCGATTCTGTTGATGTTTACCCACTAATGATGCAAGTTCTTGGAATTCGTGCGAATAGCAATAATGGCTCCTCCGATTTAACGACTCAAGTGTTGAAAGAACAGTTTCTGAATCGTTTGGGTATGTTTATATGCTTACAAATATAGGATATGTTTTCTTCTCAAAAATACTTTTCTGTTCGTCAGGGGAGGGGAGTAAGGAAGGCGAAAATACTCAAACAGTTAATAGGCATGAGGGGAAAGTTACAAAGAGATATTCAATGTGCTGTAGAAGTACCTCTCCTGATTTAACGAGTCGAAAGCTAAAGGAACTGTTTCGCAGTTGTTAAGATGTACTGTATGTACAAGGATGTTTACAGATACTTTTAATATTGTTAATAGTGAATTGGGGGATTTATTAGTAAGAAATGGGAATCATTGAAGTAAACAAGGACACGGAAAGTACTAATTTGTACAAAAGAGAAGAGTATGATGTATGGTCTAGGCGAACATCGAACATACAGGGTGGTTCGCACTATTAGATCGGTTGCTGCAATTACAGTGGAGAATGTTTAAAGTGTAAAAATTGACCTTAAAATATGGATGTTTATTTTTATAAACATGATTGTCATAATCATCAGAATTATCTTAAATATGATAATCATCATTATCATTGCCATCGGTTCAGTAAGTTATGATTAGTTAGATTTAAACAAAATCACTCAGAAAACCATTTTCGATGTCTTTGGCTTTTATATATGAGTAGTTAAAGGTGTTATGCGGTAAATTTCTTGGTTGTTTTTGTATAGTTCATCTATAGGGTATTTGTTCTAAATCTTCTTTACAAATGATTTCTAAGTGCTTAACTTCGATTTTTCACTAGTTTCCAAATCTTGCAAAGTTATCTCTTGGACCCTCCTTCCGCAAACACCGTGATACGCACTGTGATACGCACGCAAAAAGTAATTGGTTTGTTTCGATATATTTATGAGAAGGTTACTATTCTCTCGCCGTTCTAACAATGCAATGGCCTACTATATTTCCTTTTATTCACTGTCAGACCAGCTTGTGGAAACAGCTGTGGCCTATATTCGTCCAGATATCAAAAGTTCAATACGCAGTGGGATTTATGGTAGAGTGTACATGAGAAGCAAGGTGGGTGGTTTATTGACTATTGTAAGACTCGTTTTTTCTAACTTTTTACCTCTTAAAGATAGAAGTAGTGATTCGAAGCAGCATTCTCCGCTAATTTTCCGTTTTTATGCCACGCATTTACGTCTCTCCATATGATACTACAGCATTCAAATGGCCTTGAAATAAAATTGTTTACTATCAAATAGGCCTTTAATACCTTCTAACTCGGGTCGCATATTTAATAGTTGTTGAAATTAGAGGACTGTATATCCTTAATGTTGCCTTAGAAGCTAGCTCTGGATACTAGCGCGACAGAAACTCGACAGTGAAAGCTCTATTCTTACTTTTTTCGAACACTTTCTTACTAAACAATCACACCATCTTCACAACTCCTTTCATTCATCTGAATGACTTACTACGACTTACATATGACTTACAGTTTAACATATAGAACGGTTAATTAGATAGTTCACAATCATCCTCGAGTGACGAGAATCATACGATTCACACAAGGTAGGGTACATGTCATGTTGCAATAGTACAACCTCCCAATTAAACTAAAATAGACAAAGTATTTCGCAAGATAATTATTTCTGATCATTGGTAAACCGAAGTCACACAATGCGCCAGGGGAATTCCCGACAATAGTAAAGCGCATGATGTAGAAATATATTCTGTTGGAAATATTATTCCAGATGATTGGAAAACACGTTTAGAACAGTTATTAAGTGAGGCATTCGGCGAGGCAGTCAGCGAGGCAATACTGTTTGTCATTTTTACTAAGTAAGATATTAAAAATACATAAGAATCTGTTTGTTTACTTGACAACTTGGGTACTTACCACGTAGATGGATAGCTCTCAGACTGGCCATGAATCAAAACAACAGTTTGCGCATGCGTTAAGGATATAGGTAGGGCATGGAAGTGGCAACCGGCCTTTAATGAGTGGAGCGGCGCCTAAGAGAAAATGAACTCACCACTATTGATTTCTACTTGCAACAGCCGGAAGGGAAAAATTCGTAGCTCAGGTGATTGTAAAATGCCTTGGGACGGGCGCCTACTATATTTGAGTGCGATCCGTGGTGCATTCGGTATTTTATCACTTCATATCAAGATATCTCACTCCGACCCAGAACACTAGTAAACGGTTTAAAAGTTTCAATTTTTATACGGCAGACAAAAGTAGCAATTGCTAAATTTTTGTCGTTTCTTTACAACAATTTTTTCAAGATTGTTGGTAAGTTTTCACAGAGATTCTTCTTATTCTTCTTTTCGTGTAAAAACGACACACATTATATGTTGTGTTTTAGCTGTAGCAGAATAGAGTCCCGTGTATTGTAAGAGTATTTTGCACGGTGTACCGTTTTATTCAAACATCTCGGTAGGTGTGCCATACTTTGTGGTTCACGTACCTCATTGACAGATTAAATCTTCGAGTATGATATCTTCATCCTTCTAAGAGTCATCTTCGACAAGCCGACAACAGATTTTAATCTTATAGCTATAGATTGATGGATTCTCCCGTCGATACGACGTATGAGATGTCAACTGTTCGATCAGCTGAGCAACCTACTCTGTGAATTAGAGTGAAAGTGGTTGAGTAGACCACAGTCACTTGTACCCTTCACGTGTTTTTCAAGCATGTTCAGCGTGACACACATGTGTGACAAGGCTGGGCTGTCCAAACACAGGTACAATCCATCCGACGGGCTTCTTGAGTTTCCGTCTTCCCAATTTCCCTCACATGGACTGGGTGGGCCCCGTGACTATGGTAAAGAGAAGTTGTCAAAGCTTCCCAGCGCTAAGATTCGGGGAAAGGGTTGGGTGATGAGAGTGACAAAGCGAACGACGAGAAGAAAGACGAGAAAGAAGAGGAAAGAGAAAGAAAAAGGTAAGAGAAAGGTAACACGAAAAAGGAGAAGAAAGAGAAAGGTAAGAAAACAAAGGGCAAGAAGACGAGACAGAATGGCTAGTAAAGAAAAGAAATACGAAAAAAGAAACAAGGAAGGCAAAGCGAGAACAACATGAAGATAAAGAGCAAGATCAAAGAAATAAGTTGAAAGCAAAGAAGAAGATGTTGGCAAAAAATTAATATACAGAGACTGAAGTGTTTGGTATTCTTTCACATTCTTTCATCTCGTACTAGTCATTTTCTGATACATTATATAATTTAGTGTAGCAGCTAAACTAAACATATATTACTTACTCTTCTATCTGCCTCGTTAAAAACAGTTCATTGTAAGACGCTATCAGCAATGTTATGTCACTCAAAAACCCATTACATCCAATATCCATAAATTCCAGAATATCCTAACGGAGGGAAGGGGGATAGTGATACAATAAGTCAACGTACCATGTAAAAAGAGTATAACTTGATCTCAGTTTGTCGATGCACATAACACTTTCCCTTTAAATTTGAGCTCTTTAGTTTATGCCAGTACATGGGTCTTCATGAAATGAGAATGTACGGCAATGCGTAAATCTTTGGTGCATACCTTCGGCACTGTAATACCATCAACATACTTCATTCATAATCACTAGTACTACATATTTTTTTAATCCTTTGCTCACTACAAGGCGGGGTTGCCACTTCAAGGTATTGAGTTACTTTCAAAGAAGTAGAAACAAAACGTAAACAGAAAAACAGGTGTAATCACAGAGCGGAAAATTCAAGATTTCCAAGAAGATGACGATTGACATTGGACATAATAGTGAAGTACTATCTAGTGCAGCGAAAGCAAGACACGAAAGGTTCGCAAAATCATGCAACAAAATAAGACTCATCATAGGAAAAATATTGACTGTTTGAAGGCGATCTGAGGACATAAAACTGCAGTTTCGTTCTGAGTTCGAATTAAAAGAGGGAGCAGATACTTCTAGTTACTAAATTCAAAATATCCTATGGTTTTCCACGACTAGACAGCCCCTAGGGTAAAAGGAGAATACTAGAACGAAGTATATGCACGAGACATTACCTGGACAGTTTGCTCTGGATCACCCATTTCTGTTTCTTCTTCCTTTCCTTCTACAAAACAAAGATTTTCATTTGTGAGCTTCTCCTTACGAAATGAATTCTTGAAAAACAACTATTTGAGTGTGGCTTTCACATACAATGCTACAAACCAAGTGGGGGGAGCAACATGCCCCTGTTTCCAGTTCATTAACAATAACATTTATCGAGTTCCCTTTTCTTCTTAATTGTATGGAGGGGAAATAAAATCTTTCGGAAGTAGAACGGTTAAAATTAAATGAAAGCTGTACTTTTTAAAAATATA
>JAAAKL020005571.1:4612-19116 GCA_010016065.2 Carybdea cf. marsupialis auct. non (Linnaeus, 1758)
GAACTTATGTGGCTTCAAATAGAACGCAACTGATACAATGCTGATTGCATCCCAGGCTTTTATGAAGCCCCCAAAATAATCACCTGAGCAATATAAAGACGATGAACTAGTTCAAAGCTTGTTAGATGAATCAGAGATACTGCATTGGAAGTAATGGTATGGGGTGACGAAATTTCGCCATATAGCCTGATGTTGACCTTCCGCCTAACACCTCTCGTTTCCTTCATACAGGAATGCAGGC
The DNA here is from genome assembly GCA_010016065.2 of Carybdea cf. marsupialis auct. non (Linnaeus, 1758). Lineage (NCBI taxonomy): Eukaryota > Metazoa > Cnidaria > Cubozoa > Carybdeida > Carybdeidae > Carybdea > Carybdea cf. marsupialis auct. non (Linnaeus, 1758). The sequence continues at coordinate 4,854 of JAAAKL020005571.1, forward strand.
AAACCTTAACAGTGGATTGAGTCTTGGTTCAAGAATCAATGTGTTTAGCGACCTACAGTGAATTAATTCAATGTTACCGTATTTGTTATGTACGTTTACTACACTCGTTTGCTAAAATTAGTATGGAAATATGTAGGTTTAATTTCTCTTACCAATGACTGATGACTGATGATCGACTGACTGATGTATTTTTATCGTAGAACGACATTTGCCCGGCAAAGCCAACTCGTATTCTGTGCGTGCATTCCTGTTCTTTGCACGGTAAAAAATCGTTTTTCATTTGTTTTTTAGGTTATTATGGGAGTTTCTTATTCCCTGTTGGCCTGTGCCCTTTGGCCCCTTGTTTCTTTGGTGTTGCCGGAACATCAGCTAGGAACAGCTTATGGATTGTGAGTTCACAGTTTAATAAACACACCCTTACGTACGTCTTTTAATTATTTTATTGATAAGTATCGAAATGGAATTTCTCTGTAGTGTTGAAAAACACAAAGGAAATAGAAATTGCATCTAGATGTAAAGTGGGTAGTGAATTTTTCAGACGTATAATTTCAACTTCTCTCTTCTCAAGGAATTGAAGGATTGGTCATTTTCTGGCGCAATAAGGAATCTCTCGGGAGAATGTTTAGTATATGGACATAAATGTAGGTAGTAGACAACTCAAACACCCATCGCCAATTGTCTTGAATCAGTGTTTTGGCCCGTTCTATTGTTTTTTGGACAAAAGGTGGTGTGTGCAATCTGTATGCTGGGATTTAAACTTTTTGAAGGCCTCTACTGTAATTTCCTTTTTCGTGTCGAGGTTGAGTACAAATTTCGAAGTCTTGATGTAAGGATGCTCTAATATTGAGCAAAATTTTCTTAAAAAATGGAGGGGGTCATGCGTAGATTTTCCCTGGGAATTATTGTGACCACCCACTTACATGGAAGACCTTCTGCAATACGGTAAGGAAAGAATAGACTTGAAATGGAGATGAAGAAACGTAGTCCGTGGGCTACATTGAGCATCGGGAGCCAAGTATTATACATTTAAGGGTTTAAATCAGTGGTTTGTGTTCATGGTTTACCCCCCTACAATCAACGTAATATTCTTGGCATGATGTCAAACTGTCTTTTGAAGAATCTCGAAATGTTTTCTATGCAAAGCGACACTTATATGATTTTCTCTCTACAGTAAGCCAGCTGTAAGGAGCCCTTTATAGTACTGACCTCTCCCTGATTGTCGTGCAAGACTGAAAATATTGTTTGGTTTTCGTTTTAGTATGCAGTCCATCCAGAACCTAGGACTCGCCGTCGTGGCAATCGTGGCTGGAGATATTACTGATGAAAAGGGTTATTTAATTTTAGAGGTCTTCTTTATGGCTTGCCTAAGCGGTAAGTTGTCATCTTTCACTTTGATTTTGTGCATGGCCTTTCACAATTTCATGGCTTTGATTGGAGGTACTATTCCGATAGTTATAACCAGCCTCTCAGCTATGCAGTAACACTGATTTTTAGATATTTTATTATTTATTACTTTTTATTGTTATCGTCGTGATGTATTTATTTAATTTAAATTCATGATAGTCGGGTTTAGTACTGTTACTACTTAAAACATCCCAGAGACCTTTTTCATCGTACAAAATAGATGTTGAGCATGCATTATTTTTGGTTTATGGATGACTAAGGAGTTAATATGTGGAGGGAAAGTATGACGTCACTTTTTTGAAATGTTTGAATAATTGGAAAAAATACTCAATTTTCATGTTGCCCTTTTAGTAAGCATTTCAATGGCCAAAATTGAAAGTGTTGCCCTTTCTCAACACCGAGATATCAGCTTTCAAAATTTTTTAATCTCTCTAACAAAACGTTATTTGATGGTGGTTCCTACAGTAAGGAACCAAGGAATATTAACAGAATTTTGACCAGAGATCTTTGAAATTCAAGCGCATCTAATTTAAAGACTATACACACTACATGTTAGGTATTTTGGAAAACAGCCTATTCCAGGGGTGCCTTTAGATATCTGGAGTCAAATCTTACTATTTTAGACATTAAATAGACCATGTAGACACAAACGGACCCAAATAGACAAATACATATACACATGCAAGAAAAACACACATAAACATAAACGCTGCATATTAGGATTTTTGTTAAGTTCGGTTTAACTCGATGATGTAAAAAGATTTGTAATGCGGAGTCCAACGTTTTCCTTGCAGTTGCGTTGCTGGCTGGCGTACTTCTGTATTTGAGTGATGCTAGTGAAGGTAAGACTAACATTGTGCATGGTTGGTATACATGTAATGACGTCAGAATACTTTAACATGTGAGTTGAAATACACCGTTCCAGATTTAGTCTTTTATTATGTTTCCCAGTATAACAGACCAGAAGTCATTCAAAATTTGTATACAAACAAGGTCGAGACTTAGCCATTAAAGTGGCTACAGCAAAGTAGACTCGTGTTGTTATTTTACTTTCTAACAATGGGAGGGTCGTAAATGAATAACGTAGATTGACTCAGGTCGTTTTAGAGCTGAGGTATACGAGCAGCATCATTGTTGGATACGTAAGGGTAATATCAAACGATGTGGTACATGGGAAAACCCTACGTTCTTGATTTGGTGCTACAAATTCCTACACAATAGCATTTTAGTACCTAAGTCTATTCAAGAATAACTGGAACATTCTTTAAAACTCCACAAAATACAGGAGTGTAAGAACTTGGTACTGACTGTCATTGAGCTGACTTATGGTAAGCTTCAAACACATTGAGTTGCGATGAACTAGCCCTTTCTCTTCATATAGGCCGCAACTTACGTTAAAGGTTACTGTGGTGCGCTTGAGCAGGTCTTTTCCCCAAAAGCAGAAAACGAGAAGAAGGTGCAGATTCTCCCGGAACACATACACATGACTGAACCAACAAGCAGAATGAAAACGTGGAACTTGCTGGAATAACCGTCCCTGTACTTTCGTCCTTTAGTAGTTGGGCTATATTGTGTCCCGAAGTTTTTTACCTCTTATTTCTGTTAATTTGCTAGGAATATCTCTTAAAATGGAACCGCTTTTGTCTTTGAAAAACAAATAAAAATTACACAAGTAAATAATTATTAATCATGTGTAAACGTTGCTTATGAAAGCACGTCAGCAGGAAAATGTTCATGGAGGTTTAGATCCCCAGTTTCTTATCCAAAAAGTGAATATAAACCATAACAACTCGGGTTAGTTTATGATAACATTTCGGAATAACGTTGCTCCAACGTTACACCAACAAAAATAATTCCTCTTTTGAGCATGTATCACTAGTTAAACTCAAAACTTGATTGAGGTATTTCTGAGGTATTGATTGAGGTTTATGATGGAAGTAGGGAGCAGCGTGGCGATGGAGAAGTGTCTAATCTTTCCCTGGGACAGAAATTTCTGCAGATTCTCCAAAAGTGATTTGTAGATGTTACAGGAAACTGTTCATTGTATTACGTATCTTTTGCTGCCTTGTTTGATCGGACAAGAAAAAGAGGTATTCAACTGTATACCGGAAACCCGTTTTCATGTTATTGCTCTCTAATTTTCTTCTGTAGGTGGTTACCTTAATATGACTGCGAAAGTAAGAGACGCAATGAAACCCCCATCCAGAGAGTCAGCCGAGTAAGTGATGTGATATTTTATTTTAATGGAAGTACAGTAAACCCCCTTTTTTCCGGACAATTTCGGACTCCGTTGCAAATCTCCGTGAAATTCAAGTTTGTTAAACAAAAAATTTACCCTCTTTATTCGAGCTCAGATAATCCGAAAAGCTGTGACACCCGGACGGATTTTTTCGGCCCCACCACGAATATTTACCTCGTTTATCCAGAATTGCTCTAATTTGCGCACATCAGAATTGTTCTCGGAGACTATCATCATTAATTTCGAAAGTTCACACTTTCGACTTTTTAAAAAACAGACCCTGAAAATTATATTGTTGATTTGATTTGTTAATATTCATAGTTCGATACTGCTATTAAAATGTCAGCTTCAAGTTTAAAGCGTAAAAAAGGTGTTAAAACTTTGAAAGAGAATGCGCTTAAGGAAAAGTATGAGGTTGGAGGAAGTACATTGTATGATTGAATCAGTTCAGGAACAAAATGAATGCTTACTAGTCGGGAGGGACTAACTTGAATAGAGAGATCATTAGTAAGGCCAAATACGATGACATTGACAGCGTCCTGTACAAATGGCTTTATTCAGCAAGGATGAGCAAATTACCGGTTAGTGACATTCTCCTGAAAGAAAAGGCATAGGTCTACGCTGAAATGCTAGACATAAATGAATTCGTCGCATCCAACAAGTGGTTTGACTGCTGGGAAACCAGAAACAATATTTCATTCAAAGTAATAGCAGGGGAGGAAAATTATGCACGGAGGAGATGGTCGTATCTATGGACTGAGTCGTATCAACCAACCATTTTATCATGGTGGAAATTCGAAAACATTTATAATGCTGATAAGTTTGGTTTATTCTACAGAATGTTGCCAGAAAAAAACAAGCACTTTAAATCAGAAAAATATTCAGGTGGAAAATTCAGCAAGCAAAGAATCACTGGTCTCGTTGCTGCTAATACGGCAAGTGACAAGCTACGTCTCTTGGTCATAAGAAGTTTGCCAAGCCCCGCTGTTTCAAAAAGCATCAAAAAGCTTCCCTGTGAGTACAAATCAGAGAATAAGAGTTGAATGGACAGCAATATTTTTGTAGAATGGGTTTGCGAGCTAGATCGTTTCGCCATCGCAGAGAGAAAAGTGGCTCTGGAAATTAACAACTGCCCATCACATCCTCTTGTCATCGATGGCCTTTCGGCTATCAACATAATGTTTGTGCCACCAAATACAACATCGAAACTACAACCGATGGGCGAGGGCGTCATAAGATTGCTCAAAGCGCAGTGTAGAACGAAAGTGGTGCGCAAATACCTGACACACATTGAACTGGGTAAACCTTTTCCAGATATTAGTATCCTCCTTACGATGAATCTGCTTGTACAAGCATAGGATAATGAATCCAATGAAACAATAATCAATTGTTTCAAAAAGTTCGGAATTTCAACGGATGCTACAAGAAGCTGCTCAGAATGATTATGAGAACCTTTTCAAGGATCTGGCATCTGAATTATTGGAGCTAAAAGGGTAACAGCGTGGATTGGTTCCAAATAGTTTGACTGGTGAAGAGTTGATAGACGCAGATATGGATGTAACCACTTCAGAGTCCTTGCCAACAACAGATAGGGAAATTTTGCAGTCCTTCCTGCGGCAAGATTACGCTGACGACGATGAACAAGACGACAACGATGATCCTGAGCCATAACCTGCAGCCAGACCAAGAGGTGCGTGAGGCACTGAACGTATTGAACCATTGGGCGTTCTTTGAGGACAAATCTTTTCTAATACTATGAGGAAAAAGGTTTTTAATTTCTTTAGAGCATTTGATAGCTCATGCAACGCAAAGAGATCGCAGGCCACTATCAAATATTACTTCAAGTGTATTTTTGAGCAGTCATACAGTACAGTTCTGGTTGAAGCCGAGGATAGTTTGTTGAGGCATGAAATTTATATGGTTGTATCTTTTAAGGCATGTCATTGACTAACAATATTTGCTGAAATGCGCTGTTTAGAGGGGCAAAAGTAGGCCGAGCTGCGTCCTTCATCCCAGTTTTACCTTACAGCCGCACCCTTAGTGCAGTATCAAGTGCACACTTTTAAATATAAACAATACTAATTTTGGAGTTGAGTCGAGCTGTTTTACATTTTTCAAAATGAGGGTGGTGTGTAGTATCCAAGGTCGTAAAAAGTTATTTTAGACCTGTATTGCCTCCTTTATGCAATATTGACCAATTGCGCATGGAAAATAAAACAAATCGACTCAACCCATTTATTGGACCCCAGTCCCTACAGTTCGAAACAGGAGAATAGGAACAAATATGTTTGGTAAGAATTCAAGCTTTTTATGGATGAAAAAAGGGTCCCAAACGCCTCTAAGAATCATATTTTCATCTCTTAATACTTTCAATGATAGTAGAAATCAGTTCCAACGGTATTAGAAATTAGAGACCCTCTCACATCCGGACACTTTTTCCTGGTCCCCCTTAAAGTCCGGGAAAACGGGGCGTTACTCTATTTTCTTTAGTATATGGACCATACATATGGGAAACCAATTTACTGACTCTTCCCACATGTCTAAAGGTAAGCTCTTGGTACAGTTGTATTACTCCACGATCCTTGAAGGGTAAAAATAGGTTATTTGTTTTGTTGTTAAACTGTGTTTGTTTGCAACCACCGTACAGACGAGTTACAGTCGATAGATGGAAGCACCAACAACGTTGCTCTTGTAAGAACGTATCTGTTTATCGTCAGACTGGTTAATCGTCATGGAATAGAAGTTCTGAGCCAGTATGGACATCCAGATAACAATGCGAATGCAGCGTTATAAGGGGAAACTAAAATATCTTTTAGGATCCATTACAACAAGTGAGGAGTAGTATATGAGTTCAGTCAACGGTAGGTTTAGTCAACAAGTTATGTTTTTATTTTTGTCTTGTAGCGCAACCAGTGATGAAGGCAAGCCGCTTCTTCGTAACGACTCATTGGAAGGCAGCTCTTATTCCCCTATCCACCCAAAAACGGCAGGCCAAATATGAAATAGATTTTTATCTCGTGTAGGAGGAGTGGTAAGTAGTGTTCAGTTTAATCTATGCAAAACTCAGTTCGATTTTAGTGATATTCTTGCAGGATTCTACAAAGGGAGTTTCTTTAACCTATATTGCTAGTCATTAAAGAACAAAGCTCGGTTAAGATGAGGGTCGTACGACTGTGAGGTGGGGTTACCTCGCACTCCTTGAAGTTGTAACGATCGGAAACCAAAGTGCTTTGCGAAGAAAGACAAAGCGAATTGTAGATGCACTAAAGTGGTTTGGCCAATCTTGAATAATCTGCGATTCAAGAGCAGATCGATAACTATCAAGCTAACTTTTGCTCACCTTTTACTTCGAGAGAACAATTAAAACTGAAAGTCTTCACTTCCCTTCAAATATGCCCATTAAAAAGATCAACTTTTGATTATTCGCTGAGGTTTTTGTACGTAGCTGTAGTTGAAATTCCGATAGACCAAGCGTTGCTTGTTTGTTGTTATTGCAGCTTTAGTTTATGTTGCCTATACGCCTACTTATACAACGGAGTTTTTCTTTCTTCTGAATCATTTAGTACCTACAATTACCAGACAACGTCCGGGCGTCAGCCTTTGCATTTCCTCGTTTACTGAGGTGTACATGCTGATCTTGAAGTAAGTGGTTGGCTGCTGACAAGAATCATACCAAACGACACCTCAATTCACGTTTTGGGGGTTGAAGGTAGGCAGCATTGCCAGAAAGGTATTCCCGTAAACACAAAGAAAGACGGCAGGATGAGGGATGATCTTAAGACTGTATGTACTCCAAACTTTCAAACCACATTTGTAACCTCATCATTTTGTAGTAATGGGGGCCGCACCATAAGGTGACGTGCCTCTTACATGCAGCTACTGTGTAATTTTAAAATTGTGTGTGAGGATTCCGGACGAAGCGAATCTTGGACATAGGCGGATTTTTGAACAGTAAAATTGTTAAAGCAAGGAACTTTATAGTGACATAATCTTTAAAATAGTAGGGACTGTAGAAGATGCAGATTTTGATATAAGAAATTAGACGGCGAATCTGGGTCTTGTAGGAAGGATCACCTTTAATGCGCAAATTGTACATAATCGACAAATTAGTAGTAAAGAGTGAAAGTGAAAGATGTAGGTCGTTTATTAATATTAAGTGTTAATTTTATTATATGACCCTGACCGTTCACCCTAACCAGTGAGTTCCAACGTTTCGTCTTTCTTAACTCCCTTCCGATGTCGTACAATGCGATCCACATGAATTAATTTTGTGTTATGAATTTGTTGCCCATGAGCTTATTAACATTTTACCATATTGCATGCTTACGCTTCACGTTATGATGGCTTAAACTTGCCTTCTTAAGTCGATTCTGCCCAGATGAGTTCCCGTAGGAACTTGAGTTATATACAACCAAGTCTCTTTGGTAATTCGTGTTCTATTTTATTTCAAGACCCTCACGATCAAATGAGCACGAGGTAACAGTATCAACATTACATTACTTTACTTCCTGCTTTAGCAATGTTTTACTATTTCTTTGCACCTTTTTCTTCTCTTTTTCATCGTTTGCAGTATTTAACATGGCACTGCATTTTTTACTTCCTTTACTGTGCTTGCTCTTGCCATTCTGTGCCGTGTTTTGCTTTGTTTGGGTTTTTTTTTACTTTTCGCGGGGATTTTGGATTTTGATTTTTTATGTTTTGCGTTTGAGTTTTTTTGTTGTTGTTTTTGTTTTTGCGTACTGTTAGCCAATACGAGATTGTAAAATAACCATAAGCCAATACCAGACGACACACTATTGGGTGACCAATGGCTGTCAGCATAATCGAGAAGCATTAGCTATTTCACACAAGGTTTAATGACTTCAGTCGCTTTATTGGGGTAATATTTTTCCTTTTGTGATATTGTTTTGACTCCAAACCCGTGTTTACGGGAATCTATTGCTCATTTTCTGTGCTTTCTCTGTGTTTTAGGGATGAATTTAAGCGCGAATTTGAAAGCGGTCTAGGCAGCATCTATCACGTGCAGAATAGGCTTTCCGTGTATTATGTCTTTTTCTGGCTATACACTCACTCACTCACTCGCTCGCTCACATTTCCTTGTGAGTTCGTATCCACTGTGAAATAATTGTGCTTCATTTCAACATTCTGTAAAACGAAAACAGGTTCGTAGTCTCGTAGACACTAATATGAATGGGCAATTTGGCCTTCCATCACATTGTGAAGTAAGTAGATTCTTGGCACAGTAGCTGAGTTCGCATTTAGAGAGTCTCGGTTAACTATGTCAACTTCATATGATGTCAGAAGCCTTTTTCAGTAGATTCAAATTGTTTTTTAAGCAGGCTTGAGGCCACTAAAAATGCCAGGAGTGGAATAGGAATCCAAAGTGTGGTTGCATTGTACTGGTTGAAATTAGAACTTCACTAAAACGCCAAGCAAGGCGTACCCCATAAATGGTTTATTGTATTTTCCGAAGAGCACTCCGACCTACGTTTATTTGAACTTACTCTTATGGATAGAGTGATGTTATGAGGTATTGCGACAGAAATGAAAATTAACATAATTTTATAATTGAGGAATGTGCCAATACGTCGCTTTAATTGCTCGCGCTTTATGTACCCTTTCAGTTTTTAGAGTTAATATTTGCTGTTTTATAGTAATTTTTAATCGAACGAAGATTGTAATTTTGAGCTAAATTGTGCTTGAGGTGGTTTTAAGGGCCCAAGTTGTGAGTCCATACGGTTACCCTAGGGGAAATACTGTGTTCAGCTTTTACAAACAACCCTGTAACATTCTTAGTACAAATAGTTATATAACATAAGCAATGAAATGTTATTTGATTGAGTTGTTGAGTTGTTTACAATTTAGTTTGAATAGTTTTATTGGATATATACAGTTACTTGGCTTGAGGAGAATATTGGACGTAAGTCCCAAACTGAAGCTCTTCTGCTTCCATGGAATATAGTACCCATATACTATGTCAATACTTGTTTTTGCCCGTTAAAATACAAATTTTACCTCCCTAAGCGTAGTAGTTTACACAAACCGAATCTCCTCCTTTCTTTGCCGTACTACTACAGTGTTTGTATTATTTAAATTGTTCGTTACGTATGCAAGAGTGCATTCCAAACATAGTGTTTTTTTTATTTCCATTCATGCACGTATTTCAATAGCATCACAAGATTTAGGAATAGTCTTGAAACATAGAAGTAGCCAAATAGTCCCTCTTATTCATCCTCTTGTCTAGACTGTATTTCTGGATAATGTTAGGTCTTCACAAAAACTTATAGATTGCGGAGTACCGCAAGGATCAATACTTGGACCGCTGTTGTATCTTCTATATACAGCTCTGTTAGGACATATTTTGCGCAATTACGGAATATAATTTCACATGCATGCTGATGGCATATAGCTCTATGTTACTTTCCGCCCAACCACTCAGGCACAAATTGACAGTGCTGTTAACAGAATTGAATCTTGCGTTTGTGCCATCGATAAATGGATGATTGCTACCAAAGTAAAGCAGAACAAGAACAAAACAGAATTACTATCGGAGTACAGAAATGGACGAAAGTTGGATCTTTTAGCATTGGAGATATGCTTAAGTTCAGGAATTCTGCAAGACATATCGATGTAATTTTCCCCCAGATACATCTCCATGTCTGATTAAGTCAATTCAGTCTGTCGATCCTCCTTCTACCAGCTGAAGCGTATAGCAAAAAATAAGAAAATTTCTTACTTCTGAATCAACGGAAATTCTAGTTCATGCATTCATTACTTCGAAATTAGGTTATTGTAACTCCCTGTTGTATGGAGTCAACTTGAACATACTAAATATTTTACAGCATGTACAAAACGCTGCGCCTCTGCTTGTTGCCAATTCTAAAAAGAAACTATAGTATAACTCCGGTTCTGAAAACATTCCATTTGCTTGCAATAAGACAACGGATTGAGTTTAAGCTATTACTGTTGATTTATAAAGCTATTAACCATCTATCACCAAAGTATATCAGAAATTTGTTATCACACTATACATCACAGAAAGCCATTCGTTTTTCAAGTACTAGTCGATTAAATATACCTAAATCTCGTACAAGGACATATGGAGATAGAGCTTTTACCGTTGCCTCACCAATCCTATGTGCACTGCGCAGGATTTTTAACGTGGTCTTAGAACGTATTTGTTTACTAATTATTCTATTTAAGTAGGAAATGTCACTTTTAAGATTGACATACTGTAAAGCGCTTAGTGACAAATTGCGATCAGCGCTATATAAGTATTATTATAATCATTATTATAGTTTTCCTTTGGTAAGCGGTCTAGAATTTTAAAACTTCAGCCTTCACAGTGCTCATCGTGGTCGTTCAATTTCTGCGACGTCATGAAGATGAAGTCGTGCTTTCGTTTCCCTGTCATACATTTTTTTTTCTCCATTTCTGCACTAGGAAGGGAACGAGTTTGATTTTGTTTGTAAGAATAGCGTTGATAATTGCTGTAGCTTATATTTAAATTTTTAAAGATTTTGTAACAAATAGAGACATTTGAAACAAAGGGGATTGTGACTCTACTGGTATTCTTTTATATTACGTGACCTTGGCTTTACCACTATATACCACATGAATGCTCCAAACTATAGTGTTACCAGAGCTCTTTCCTGATAAGCAAATGGCAAAGGTTGGTGCTGAAATTTCTCCAAAAATGAGAATGCTTTGAGAACAAATGTATCTTACATGTTTCCTTGGCTAATATACATATGGCGCTAAAATTCACTCAATGGAAAACGAAATGCTGCGAATAAGCAGGTGCTCTTACGACAGAGCAATCCATACTGTTGATCTAGAGGACAAAGCGCATGCGTGAGCATTGAGAGGGTGAAGTCGAGGTTCGTAACGTTCGAAACGTGAATTGGGAGGGTACTTAACATTATCAATAGACGCATCTACTGATAAAAGAGCTGATACTGATAACATTCACTTAATTGGGGATGACGCTGCAATGACTTTTTCAATCCCATTGAACATTTGATGGAAGGCAGAGGTCACAGTAAATCGTTTGTAGCAGAGGATTTCAACACGCAATTGCAAATATAATGTGTTTAAGTTGCTCGATTTACGTAAATTGTGCTGTTTGGAAACAATTTTATTTGTAAGCTAATTCTTCTTGTCAACAGAAGTCGGCCTTGTTTATTAACGCTACTTCCAAAGGGCAAACGCGCCTTTTCTGATACCCAAACGTTTTACTTAAATGCGGAGTAGCGACTGCAAGGCTTGAGTCGTGGAGTGGCGAAGGCATCACGTCCGGTGATCGATTTCATGCAACCTACTTGAAACACCGAACTCAACAACAGAACGTGAACATTGATACGTACCAAACCGCTTTCCCTACTGCTCGGAATACGTAACCCAGGATGGAAGCTAACATTATTGCAAAACCATCGCTGATGATTTTCGCGTACAAGGATGACAAACAAGCAATGATACTATGACTTCAGCTCTAACTGCTGATGTCATGGGAGAGACGCTGAATGGTTTCAGAATACCTTGCACCACTATCGCTTTTGATGAGTCGATTCACAGTACGGCAAATTCTCAACTTACCTTTCATGATTGACATTGGAAACACCTGGAAACAAATATAGGTGGTGCCCCGCAAATAATGGGAAGAATCATCCGACTAAAACAGAAACGTCCGCGAATCAAAATAGACAATTTCCTGATACACAAATGTCTTCCCGGTGATTTTGGCTAGGTAGAGGTCATTTTTGTCTCCCATCAATAGGAAGGGCTCATGCGTTGGATTTTTGAATTTTGCTTCAAACTCGTGCCAACGTTTATGCTAATCACTCTTCACACCTACTATGTAACACGACAAGATAGCCTCCTGTAATAGACTGTTGGAGAGAGTGTTTAAACTCGTGGAACAAATCGAAACTTTCTCGCCAGAAAGTTACTCGAATGCATTGATATGTTCAATGACCATCATTTTATGCCTGGACTTGCTCTTTAAGTAGATGTATTGCGCAATATAAATGAACGCTATTTGCAATGACCTGAAGACTTGATATTTGCCCTCCATGCTTCTTTGAGATAAAATCTGAATGAAACTCGGACATTTCGAGACAGCAAGTGCAACGGGACTTCCTTTTGGCACTATTGCCAGATAAACGATTTCTTGTATTACGTAGAATGTGCAAAATTGCCTCTTGGAGAGCTTTCCTAAAATAGAAGCCCGTTACACTCGCTTGAAAGAAAAGAATCATTGAGGTTGGACCTATATATGAGGGAAAATTAATACCAAGATTTGATAAACACAAAACTTGAATTTGTCGTTGATCATTTCGTTCAGTCTTTATTAAAATTGTATGACACGAAATTTTCAGAACTGAGGATGAACTTTGCTTTGAAACAGCGTGCTTGTGCGCGTTCGGCGTTTTCCGCATGGCGCTGATAAAAAACTGAATATCAAAAGTTAGCACTGATGGTCATTTTAATGAGAACCTCGCTCGTTCTCTTGCTCCCTATAGAGCCACGGCATAAAAGACTTTAAAAGTCATCTAACAATCTTGACATACCCAGTCTCAAAATTTATTGCTCTACATATTTTACGTTTTATGAAATGCACTAATGACGTAGGTAGGGAATGGCCATCATATTTTCTTACCAGGGGGGGTATGATGAGAGATGCTGTTTCAAGTGACTGAGTTGGTATTGCATGCACAACAAAGAAAATGTTTATATGCTGCACTTGGGATAGCCGATAAGTGTGGTTCTGGCCTGTAACGTTTCGTAAAGCAGCAGGTTTATTAGTAAACCTACAAGCTTTTCTATGAAGTGGATATCATGTTCTTTCGAGTTGCGAGTCAGATGTTTCCTATAAGTTCCTTCACTTCCGAATTTAATATCAACGGTATTCTCAGATGTAAGCGACATTTCACTGTTTATTTATGGTTTGAACAGAAGCAGGCAATATTCTTGGAGCTTGCTGGCGGTGAGGGCGCGAATAGTACTTCTAAGAACAATGCATTCACTGTGGACTAAGCACAAAACGAATTCCTCTTTTGGGCTGTCTTTTGGTAATATTTTGAGCCCTGTTCCTTGATGTAGTAGCGTTGTTTGAATTTGAACAGTGTTGTTGTAGTTCCAACACTAGAAGTCGAGTCGACATTTAAACTTCGTCCTTCCCTGTGGAGAATTCTTATGATTCAAGTATTAAAGGCATATCAAGGTCTACTGGTGTCAGATGTCTTTACAGAATGCCATAGTTTGAGATGACCATACACTACACCATCAAGGCTTACAAAAAAAAAATTGAAAACAAGCTATATTCTAATCAATTGGCCTTTCCAGTTTGTGTCAACAAGTGAACATCGACTGGTGTGGTTTTACCAAATGCAGGCTGCATAGTCATTATTTGCCCAAAAATAAATGAAAAAATGAATCTCTTTAGAGAAAAAAATGAAAAAAATTGATGAAAAAATGAAAAAAATGAAACTTTCAGAAGATGAAAACGAACTGTTTGGAAGCACAATAAAGTCAAGTGGTAAAGTCATTAAGCAATAGCAAATTCAAGAACCTAAGTCATTTTGTCTCAGTTCATTGCCTTAATAGTCATTAATAGTCAAA
>JAAAKL020005572.1:4817-19114 GCA_010016065.2 Carybdea cf. marsupialis auct. non (Linnaeus, 1758)
ATTTAGAAGAAGTAGGATTTGCAAAGCTAAAATTTCGCATCTTTGAAAAGTGTATTTATATTGGGTCTCAAATACATATTTTAAGTTCTTGAAATATAATTTCGTACTACCAACTGTCGGCTGAGTGGGAATAGCAAAAGTGCAAAGCCAAGGAGATCACAGAGGACACAAAGCGAATTCTGTAACCAAATACAACTATATCTTGATTCCTCTGTGTCAAAGGAAAGGTGTTCGCTATACATATTTCACCAAAAGCGAGCCAATTTAGAAGAAGTAGGATTTGCAAAGCTAAAATTTCGCATCTTTGAAAAGTGTATTTATATTGGGTCTCAAATACATGTTTTAAGTTCTTAAAATACAATCTCATAGCACCAACTGTGATAACAATCTCCTCTATAACCATAAGCAGTGTTCCCCTTTTTCGATGTTTTGCCAGTGAACCTAAAGATCATAGAGATACCTAAGGTCAGTACCGTTGCTGAGATTCTTAACAATCACTACGTTGAGGATGTATTCTAGCTTTGCCTCATTTGATTTTCCTTTACTTGACGATTTCACCCTCACTAGCCTGGTTCAGAATAATGAGACGTTTTCAATCTTAGATACGATCTATCAGTGGTGCAAAAGTCACGGTGAAAACGTGCGAACAAGATGGAGTAGGATAGTACTGACAAGGAAGAAATTGCAGGGGAGTCTGAGAAAAAGCAAAGAAGGGCTATCAATTTTGTGGAAGACGATCGAACAAAAAATTGAAAAAAACCCGGTACCTTAAGAAAAGTAAACTGAATTTAATTTTTGTTGATTTTTTGAACGGAACTTTGTTATGCAACTCTCAAAATTAAATTTACTAAAAATAAACATTAGTCGATCTTCTTCCTTTTATATTGATCGGAATTGTCTTTTTTTATTCATAATGATTTATGAATTTAAGACTTAATTTGACAGTAAAAAAGATTTCCCTATGTTGCAACCTTGTCCCCTGCCTTTGTTCCCTTCATCTCATGAAATACTTTCCATAAGATGCAAGACGCAACTGATATATTAACAAAAGATTCTCTTGGTCTGAAACTGTTAACTATTCAATCCAGCACAGTAAAAATTGTCGGAAGTAAGGCTGTGCTAGAACAATAGGCAAGAATTTAGACTTGTGGATCTCGCAAAACGCAAAACTTCGAAAAAGCAATGGATTCGACCTAGAGACACACTAACAAACACGTTATTAATGAAAAAGTAATTTAAAGAAGGGTAGATATGAGGAGTGAGTTAATTCTCTAGGGCCAGGAGTTTACTCAAGCATGAAAACACGTTCGGTCCTCAGTATGGCAAGATAGTGGTCCTTCTTGCTGCACCTAGACATGTCTTCGCTAGTCTCCGCAGGTCTACAACTCTATCAAATGTTCACTAACGAGAGAGCTATTCAGAATACACTTTCCTCGAATCAAACCTCTTGAATCTTTTGAGAGATCACATGACTTGGGAAAGGTCGCTACTGACAATTGCACCTTAAAAGAAACACAAATTTCGCAGTCTATACTATTGTACAATAAGAACTGTATCGCCTCTCTCTCGGAATACCTGCAAATTTACGTACAATAGTGGCCAGAGTCATATACTCCACGGTTCGTGCAGGAAAAATGGTAAACGGTGTTCTTGGTCGCACGCGAAAGGAATTCTGCTGTCCGAACAGAAGCTGCTGAATTTAACGTTCCCATGAAAAAATTTACGTACCCTCTGAGCCAGTAGCTGGGTCAAAACAGCATTACCAAAAGCAGCCCAAAAACTACCCAAGAGAAACAGAATTGCTACGAAATGTTCAAGGAAAATGAAATAAAAAAGGTAAGCTGGTGTCAGAGACTTTGTTTCTATAGATGGGAAGAAATTCAATTTAAATGAAGCTGTACCAACACTTTTTAAACATGCGAGTGCGTCCAGGTAAAAACTGAACACAAGCTGTTTTCATACCATTTTTATCAATTCCGTTCTTTGTTATCTTATGCAAAACAGAGCATTGGCCAAAAAAAACATGAACGATATCCGAGTTTTCGTAAGGATAATGTTGGGGATTGATCAAATAGAAAGTCTTTAGCCCTGATGATTGCATGAGAAAGCCTCGGGTGCTATTTGTAGATGCATGGTCTTCTTATCACTTATTGCATCAGTCAAACATATTTTGAAATGAAGCCAATCTCTTAAACAAACACTCGGGCCTTCAGATCCATTTTCATTCCGAGTTTTAGTCAGGCGCGCGAACTTTTGTGATCTACATTTTTTGAACGCGTGCTTGGTCTCAATTTCCATGTATAATCTCAAAACGAGATTGAAGTTCCAAACACGATTATGAAGGCATGTGGTTAACGATAGTACCACTGCGAGGAAATGTGAATTTTCATGGGACAAAGATACGATTCGCCAAAGCTCTTCAACGTGAATGCAGACACGACGCTTAGATGCTTTGAAGAAATCAAAGACGGAGTTGTGATCCAAGGAATCCGCATTACCAACGTACGATACTCTGACGATACACAGTATTCATCACAACACGTCAAGAAGGACGTCAAAGACATTTCGATGCGTCTGCCGGAAACAGCAGGTAATACGGTTTCGCAGACAACATAATAGAAAAAACAATGGTTATGTCAAAAAGTCAACAGGAACCCAAGTGCAACATAGAAACAGATTCAATGACGGTAGAGCAGGTCTCGCACATTTGACCACGTGAGCTCACTCGTCATCTCGAATGGGCGATGTAAGATTGAGATTCGCAGAACTTTTATCGCGAAAGAGGCCTTCAACCACCTAATACCAATCCTGACTGACAGGACACTAGCAAAGAAGATCATCTAACACACGTTTGCGGGTCGTGGACGTCTTTGACGGACATCCGCAAATAGGTCGTGGCAGGTGAAATCTGGTTCTATCGCCGTATAACTACGAATCTTGTAAGCGGACCAGATCACCAACGAAGATGTCCTGGATAGTATAGAACAAGACAAGCTGTTGATGAGAAAAGTGGAAGGACAACTACAAAATTCCTCGTGCACATTGTATAGATATAGATAGAAGAAATAGTCTTTAGTGTCAGCATCACATAGGAAAAGGCAAGATGAAGACAAAGAAAGCTTTTATCGACAATTTTTGGAGGTAGATACATCACGCCAGAAAGATGCGCAAAATAGCGAAAAGATCTCGAATGTGAAAATCCCAGCGTCACCAATCTGATTCGTCGAGGTCCGTTTCGGGTATGACACCAAAGGAGGAGGGTCATTAGACCTAAAATCTTAAAGTCAAGGACGAACGTGCAGGCGGATGGAAGGAAACAACTTATATTTTGAAAACGATCCTTCTCCAACGTAAGTTGCCTCAGAACCTTTTGCAGCAGATATACGTGAGCAGCCTCAGTTTTTGATACTTTAGGCTAAAATTGAACGATTTAGTACGTGGGAAAACCCGCACGTTTATCACACTAGATTATATTTTTGTCTACTCGAGAAGGATCAAAATGTTCAACTCGACAAAATACAGGAATGTAAGCGTTCTCACGGTGCCCTTGAGCATGTCCTTTTTCCCAGAGGGACAAAGAGACAAAACTGCAGAATCTCCCAGAACGTTTGAACGTGACTAAACCTAACAAGCAGATAGAAATCAGGAAACTAGGTTGAAAAACATTCCCCCTACTTTCGTACCTTAGGAGTTCCTACTGATTAAGATACCGCGAAACATGTTGACTCCATGTCAAAGTGTGTGGCAAGAACCCACAGCTTCTCGAAGCTGAACACTGGCTACTTCTAGGTCTACTCGTGTTCTGTATACTAAACATGGCTTTGTGTTGGACACATTCTGGACACAGACACACATAACGTGGGCAATGCGCGTTTTTCACAAAATATCCCGTACAACGGAACCGCTATCGTCTTCGAAAGATAAAAAAAATACCAAGTCTGACCGTGATCTGCTGAAATCTGGCTTTGCTTGATGGGCACAAGGTAGGCGAAATTCTCCAGTCCAGCGATGTGATTGGTTAATTGATGTTGTTTGACAGACAAGCCGAAACGGTGTATTGTAGCAGTACTCCGAAATTCAAACCTTATGATGCAGTAAAGGTCAGAATGACTACAGCATACGATGCTGAAGGTACGTGGGTTGAAAGTACAGATATAAGAAAAGGAATAAAGATGAACACTTGCACTGAAAGTCGATAAAAGTGATCTCTTTGTTTCCAGGGGCAGCAAAATCATGCTTCGTCATACCTCTCTATTGACCAGCAAGCTGTTCTACGGTACATATTCGTTGGTAACCCATATGACATCAAACTGACTCTTTCCATCAACATTTCTATGGCATCACACATTTAACGTTAAGAAGATTTTCATCCTTCCTGATTTCATGGCTAGTCTTTCAACTAGAAGCCCATGAAGAGCAGTGGAACTGACATGGTTTTGTCCGATGTGACGTCACAAGCTACTTAAACAGAAACTGCGGTGAAAATAAATCTACAAGTTGACAGAATCTGATTAGAAATCATCGTGATCAATACATCTGGATCGCTTTGTTTTCGGAGTATTGCACATCGTTTATTCAATGAAATGTATCAACTTGCGATACTTACTTCTGTACTCATCATAAAATGATAGGATCAAATTTGCATATTTTTGGTTTCTGATCAGCTCTTCACTAATGTAAATAGCGAGAACTTAGCCGATCGAAGCATTATGGAAGCGTAAACACGATCGCGATGAATGTTGACACCACGTCTTTCAGGATGGTGTACGCATTGGTACTTTAACTGTGATTAGTTTGGCACTTAATCTTAACTAATACTATGCTAAGGAGTTTTTACATTGATTCTAGATCATACAACTTGCTCCTTGTGATGTAGGCCTTCAGTCGAGTTAAACTTTGTATACCATCATCAGTCTATAGCCTGTTTTTGTAAAATCTACTTAGAATGTACACGAACAAAGTTCCTTGTAAGTTCCGTTTCTTCTTCACTTCTACGTTTTTGCCTGTAAACCATGGATGGCAAAATAGTTTTCTTGGAGTTTAAAATCGTTTCTTCACGCGTGTATAGGTCAGACACAACGATCCATACCTCAGTTCATCGGATAAGCCAAACGTACCCAAAAGAAAAAAACAACAGTAGTTGGACAGTTGTGGTCTCTCACCATTGATTAGTACATTTTCCATATATTCGGGGTCGCCATCACACTATTTCACTTTTGTGGGTTATATATTATCTCGATTTTTTCCTTTTCTGTTTTATATCATACCATAGCCCCTACACCGATATTCAGATGTTGGTAATCTAATGCCCGTCTTCTCTATAAACAAACACAGACACATTGACATCAAAAGTGATTTATTTACTTTACAATACCTCTCCACAAGTTAACTTTGTAATGCAAATGCATAATGCATTCACGTTACCAAGTTTTGAACAAAAATAGCTCGAATGGGCACTGATGCAACGATCTCGATTAAAGAGAAGTTAATTTAGCCTCTACTTGATAAAAATATTTTCATTTTCTGGAATAGTACACAAGAGCTATCCCTGACACTTTTATCAGTCAGTAGGTCTTAACCTTGCAGTTTTTTATTCGAGGTTGTCAAATTATACGGGTATTCCTTGCTTTTTAATAAAAAAAGTTGGAACATGGGCTTCCTCTTAAACCAGAAGACTCAGTGATAAATTATTATCTATGTCTTCAAAGAATTAGAGCAAAAAAGGTATGGAGTCAAAAGGAAAATGTTGTCTACGCAAAATAATTTATTGCAGTTCACGTCCATTTCGAATTTGTTGTCCAGAACTTGTCCTTCAAGGATAGAATAGCTGTAATCGAATATATATGGGAAGCCATATAGGTACACATGGTGACACGACACAAATACGGAACAGCATGAATTTTCCATTTTTATAAGAGGAGGCAAAACAACTATTAGTGCTCAAAGAAATTTTAACAATGTCGACACATCATTCGAATGGACAATATTCGAAATCTTTGAATATTGTAATAACACATTTCATAGTTTTTCTCAAAAATTCGCTAGCCCTGGCACAAGACTACAACAACTGATCTCTAAAAAACACTAGATGGAGCATCTTCCGTCTCAAAGTGAACTCAGACGGTTGGACGCCATTTAAGTCCTCATCAAACAAAGCTAATAAGCAACTTTACGTAACGTGGCCGGTCTTCCCACGCTATTTTGACTAATGGGGTTTAGTACTCGCTGTTTTAAACGACGGGAAGCTCGACCCAGTCTTTTTTAGAGATCAGTGACTTATACACAGTACTGTAACTCTAAAATCTAATAACCAAGAATCAAACAGCAACTAAGATCTCCTATACTGCGGACTGCATAAATGTTGTGAGGCTAAGCATGTCAGCAGTTGTTAAAACACGAACTATCGTTCAATAATCGATACAGTACTAATTAAAAGCCAACGACTGATACAAATGATAGCAAAAGCAGGCCCCCCTTACGTTACGCTGATTTCCCATAAGTCTCTAGTAGTTGTAAAAAAAAATTACCTCGACTACCACATAAACACAGGCGAAGGGAACTGATGATACACAGGCATTCAATTAATCTCTTATTACTGAAGATTCAAAGCACTTCATGGGCACACAAAATAAGAAACGCTATTCAGCATTAAGTAAGCTACTTACTGTAAACATCGCTAATTTACATGAATACACACGCGAAGATTTGAAACATATTTGAAGATGCATAATCTGATTATCTCCTTTCACGATGATTAGATTGTCCTGATGTAATAGTAAACTATCTTACAAAAAAAATATTGAAATTCAAAATACTTCGAGTGTTCCTCCTTATTCTTGGTCCAAAGTTCTTAGACGTTTGAGAATTGATTCAGTCATTTTCTTTTTATCTCGGTCGGCTTTCTTGAATTGAATACCTTTCTTAGACTCCGTAAACCTATTTAATGGCGGCAAGAGCAAAAGACATATTGAAAGATCATCGTCTGCGAGATTTGTGCATTCTGAAATTTAAAACCATCTAAGTACATTCAAACAATCGGAGGAATTACTTTCAATACCCTACGTGTAGGCATTCACGAAACAAAACTACAGAAATTCCATCCTATTGTTTTGCAATTTTCTGGAATGTCGACGATTAAGTAGGCTTATTCCTTGCACGAGCAAATCATCTGCTCGTGGGGGATCGCCTTATTATGTATCATATATTATAAAATTTATTCACTTTTTGACCATGTGATGGCATCCATAACACAAAGGCAAAGTTAAAATACGTTTACTACATATACAAAAACCTTGACATACGAGCACTTGACCCGAATGCTTGAGTTGGAAAAAATAAATCGCGGAACATCCATTGACTAGTCGTCTATTGTACAGTTTCATAACGTTAAGGATAAAGAAAGGGAAAGTAAGGGAACACAATATACTCTGAAAAAAGCATGGGCAGCCCCAAAACTTAGCAATCATTTGACACCTTATTGGAACGAATCTTCCTATTAATTCAAACTCGCCCCGAAAGGAAAGTGTAATGTTGACAAAGATTCATCTCCCTCTGACTTTTTCAGGTCCAATGGAAATAGGCCTGAGGACGAGGAAGACGAAACATTGTCAACATTACACTTTCCTTTATTTGTCGATGTTTTACGTAACTCTACCACTAAGGGCACCTATATCAAAACAAATCATACGCAAAGAACAAGCAATCAAATACTGCCTGGTAACATGATACTGATTTCATTATCTTCCATAAAAAGATGGCCTTGAGTTTGCGTACGTGTTTTTTTGTGTTGCAAAGCAATACTCAAACAATAATTCAAATGACACGGCTTACAGTATTGATGGGTCATTTTTGCCTGCATACATATTGTTGAACTTATTCATTATCGTGACACTGGCTGTTGCATACATTTTTGGTAACTGGTGGCCAACCTATCAAACTCATACGATACTGTGACGAATAAATAGTATTAATTTTCCTGACTATTGGATCAAAGTAATCTCTTCTTGGCACATTTTTGATGCGGATTGAACCAATTGTGCCAGCAAGTAGTAGGGCACATTCTCCCTTTGTATTACGCAGCTTTGGCAATAGATAAAAAAAGGCAAAGGTAATTCTTGTTGACGCACATGATAGGAGCACTCAAAACTTACTTTTCCAACAATTTGGCTGCTATTTGAGGCTGTACTCGATCGTATTTTCTGTTAGGGCTTCCCCTTTCTTTGTACTCAGCACAGTAGTTAGCCCAATCACCTGTGACCAATAAGTCCACAATCTACGGTGACAAATCAGTGATTAAGTTTAAACAATCGAATCCTATCATACTGACGGTCTCTCCAAGTGGGCAAAACAGAATTTTCCATCTTTAAATTGACTGAGGCTTACGTCCCTTTCTTGGAAATAAAATTGTGTAATTAAAGTAGTCATTTTGTACAATAACCTCACAGTCCGATACTCACTAACAGTAGGCATATACCATACCATGGCCCTATTTTCAGAGGCTTGTCCTCAACATTTGGTTGTAATGTTTCACTTACAGGTCACCATAAATTTAGATCGATATTTGGTACGAACGAAAAGAAAGTAAATGGGTTATTTTCTACAGTGCAGCGGGATATCAGGATGGTTTCTGGATTGAAAAAATGTGAGGTACTTATTAGAAGAGGAGGAAAGGTGATATCGCATGTGGGTATAGAACCACCTAGCGGCAAAAAAAAGAAGAAGAGACGATGTTGACGAAGAAGTGAACCTCTGTATGGTGGAATTTGATAAAATCAAATAGAGGCAGATGAAGGAAAGCCCTTGGTGTGCGTATGTCAGAAGAGCAAAACGAGTTACTAAATGCAACCTAACTGGAAGGAAAAACAACATAAGGGCTATAAATATCTACGCAACTCCATTATTTCGTTACTTTGCTGGAAAGAAAAGTCAAAGCGTGGGTCGTAATGCTGAGACATGGAGAGTATCAACAGACTTTGGAATTGCTAAAGAACTGTAACTCGAAAGGATGTATTGAGACACTGATATGTGACATCTGTGAGCATTAATTGTAAGTAAAATCAAGTTCTTCCTCGATCTATGAGTGTTCACTCATTTCTTTGCAAAATGGCAGGAGCCAAACAGATATGGTCTCAAATATTGAGAGTGAGAGGGGTATGTACATTGACCACCGACCTTTAAAAAGACTGGATCGAGCAATCCCATTGTTTCAAACAGCTAAAAAGTGCAGTCACGAATACTAGTCCCCGGAAGTTAAAATAGCGCGGGAAGGTTCGTCATATTATGTGACATTGTTTATAAGCTGTGTTTGGTGGCGACTACAATGGCGTCCAACGACTAACCTCGCTTTTAGACAAAGATGCTCCATCCAGTGCTTTTTACTTATTAGTGACATTGGCGACTCTAAAAAGTACAATCTTGACAGAGCTATAACCATAAGAGTCACGGTGTGAAAGGAAATGAATATTCCTTGAGATTAGGTAATAATTTGTGATATGATTTGTTGCATGCAAAACTACGAAAGAAGTTAAAATCATTGGTGTGGTAATACTTGGTGATGTAAGAGTTCGCGAAAAAGAATTTCAAAAGACAAAAAAGAACAGGCACTTTAAAAGATGAAACAGCACCAATGTTGAAGAGGAATAAGGCAGCACGTATGTAGACTGTTGAAAGGGGAAAAGGTCTTACCACCAATGCTCGGGAAATTTGATGAGGAGGTTGGGATCGAGATGCTACTTGACCAACAGCAGGAGACCGCCTTGCTCGGAGTTGCTACGGTGTTAAGACTGGTACACAGTTAAGACTAAGGGCCAAGGGGCAGCCACTGTAATGCCCCTGGCAGGAAACAGTTACACACAGTGACCTAATTCTTTGAGACGTATTTTTGTCCAACACGATAATAATACTAACAGTCTGGGGTCCTCTTAAGCAATGCTTTCTTTTGTTTTAATTTATTAGTACAAAAACTAGAAACAGTAGCGTACGCAGAAATGTAGAAGGATGGGACGTGTGCACGCCAAGAGTAGAAAGTCTATGGCAATACTTTGCCGAGTGTAAGTGTCTCCACTCAGATGTTATTCCTAACAACGCATATTTAGGCCATATGTGATAACTGTCATCCGAAAGTTATACTCTCATCAAAATCGACCACTAGAATTGTTCATTGTAACGTCAGGAGGGGGCGGGGTGCATATTAACATGAGCTCCCTTTATAAGTCAATGTCTAGTAAATACTTCCATGTCGATAAAGAGCTACTCCTTCAGCGCATCGGATGTTATACATGGTAGTACGATCGAAATGGGAAGCGAAGACATCTCCAATAAACTTTTCATAATCAATTCACTTGCTATGACCAGAATTGAGTAGATTCATAAACCCGACGCCTCATCCGAATTTCAGTTCCCTGAGTTCAATATGTTTGAAAAGTTTGAAATCGGGTGTTTGTTCTTTCAGTGTACACATTTGCTAATTCCCCAATGTTCACTACACCATCCTTCCTAACGAAAAATGCAAAATAAGTACGTTTGATCAACGGCGCACGCTTGATCGACACCGGTACAACACAAGTCTTCTTAAATCACTGACATTCAATTATTTTACTTATTGGAAACTCCTACTTTCATCCGGGAAATCACAAATTCTCCTTTGGCGAGGGCCTCTTTGAGTTTTTGGAGGCTTACCTTAACTGCTACATTGGTAAACTAATACGTTATACTAAGAAAAGGAGAGGCTGAAATGAAGGCATTACGAACTTTATTAAACTATGTAAAGAAAAGGAAAGTACTTAGTATTGCCAGAGCTTATTTCATCCAAAGGAAGCAGTATAGGCAGCTGAAAATATCATGTAGCTCTGGCTTATGGCTCAGGCTTCAGATCAACTTTATAACCAATGTTGTTACATAGTTCTTATATAGTCATAACATTCCGCGGCTAGTTATGTACTATTAACATGCCAACACTATACTTAAATTCTCGCATCGCAATACATTAAGTATTGTATAGCAAATATCTTGCTACGAAACGTTCGAAATGACATGTTACAACATGAAAGGCAGCGGAAGAGGATGTATGTCATATTTTAACATCATGACTCACCCACTTTCCGCCACCTTTTCTGTCAAAGAAAACTTAGTATACAGGCGTGAGTAGATAAAGATGGTTTTAATTGTGGAAGATACTTAGAACCACTTCACGTAAGATATCTAAAATCAGTAACTTGGTGCAGTTTAGTGTCACCTTCTCTACGTAACCGATCTGTCATGCGGACATGGGTCTATCAAATCGAATATAAGAATGGTCTAGATGCATACCTGCAAGCAGTAATTGCAACCATCCCTTAGAAGGGGAAGGAAAAGGCCCTACGAAGAATATTGCACAAAATATACAGCTAACGTTACGAAGGCGATAGCACGGTGTGGACATTCTTACCTGTCTCAATTCCACAAACGTCATTTCAAGTGTTCCCTTTTCAAATCCCGCAACTGGTTGGGAGGCGGCGAATTCTGGGAAATAATCGAAAGATCATTCTTCCACATCTGAGCAGCGAGAAGCAATCACTTTATCTTACGCACAAGCCACCCAATAACATTTTTAAGTCTATAAGTTAATCTACCAGTAAGGATTTTTCAGGTAAAGCGAAGTTTAGGTGTATATTGTGTTGTTTTCCAATGCAAAGGAGTAATTTTCTGACATAAGAGTAATTCAAGTCAAAAGTTGGATATTCTATAAGGAGCAACATTGATATTCATGCTGAGACGCAATTTGTAAAATCCAATAACCCAACCATTTTAACAACAGCTTGCTATCTAAAAATAGAAAATGGTAGAGTTACTGTTACTATGGATCATTCACAGATAGGCTTCAATACAGTAAAGTGCATACAATTTATCAGCAATTATCAATCATAAATCAGACAACGTAGTCAAAAAGCCACCGTGAACTTAGAAAGTGTTTCCATCATGAGCGCTATCCAGACTTTTCACGGCACTCCTGTAAGGGGTAAACTCTTTCTGAACTCTACACATTTCGGTTCATTGTTTTACCATGGTAGTAATTAAGGCAATTCTACTATCTTGTCCTCAGTGTTTTCAGCCGTCATGATGTTTATTCAATCATTTTGATGGTCCATCTATTGTCTAGGAATTTTGAGATGTAATCAGTGCAGTTTGTTTTTCTTATTGTTGAGTAACCCTTAGTTGATTTCAAAGTGATGTTGTATTCTCGTTTTTCTTTCATTGTCTTGCAAGGTGAGCCAGAGCATCATGTGTTACATTCATCTACGAGCAACAATCATTATACATCATTACTGTAATGAGACATTCATTCTTCTTCTTGAATGTCATGGTCGTTTAAGGATATCTTGTCATCTTCAAACTTCCAAAAAGCTGCCTCGCCAAGCGCTAGTTTTCTCTAAATTCCCGAGAACACAGCCATTTTTGTTAACTTCCCTGTTCATCTCACCTGCAGTACTGCACTGAAAACCGCTGCTGCTTATCTAATAGACATAGCCCTCGTGTAAGAAACGTTCTTTACGTTTAGGGGTTCCCGAAAGTTTAATCTCAGGTTTCTTCTCCCGCTTCGATATTACATCGACGATAAATAAATGTGTATAAACCTTTCTATCGTTACTGCTACTATTTTTGACGGTTATGATGCAATAACTAACATCATACTAAACATGGTGTTATGTTATTTCACAGGCTCAATGGTCCGTAACCATCGAACACATAGCAAGAGTTTCAGAAATGATATTCAAAATTGTTTCGACTATTAACAGTCGGCAACCTGTTGAGGCAAAAACTTCTGAGGCCTGATATGTTCCTAAAATACTCTAAGAATACAAGAAGTTTCAGAGAACATATCTTTTACAGAATAAAATGAAATCATTACTGTAAAAGTTTGATTTCCGTACTTTCCCCTTTTCCCTTATTTATGATCATTTCCTTAGTAGATTATGGTACGTATATTCTTAAAGACGTCCGCCTAAAAATTAAGTGAGGGTCAGGGAAGCCTCATGAACACTTACTAAAGAAATAAAGGTTTCGAAGCACAGTTTCGGGTTGACCAGTTGAATGCTATGACTTAAAGCAACTCGTTCGGCGATACATACCCTCGCAATTCCTTAAATCCACGTCGAAACCGCTGAGACCGTACTTGTTTATCTGCTTCACCTATAAGCAAATTTGAAAAAACCCTGAGAAATCATTCTTTATACGAAAATACTTCGGAGAGCTTACAGGCACAGAACACAACGGAAAACTGTATCTAATTGCGATAATATAACAGATGGTAAACAACCTACTCATAAACTTCAGAGCATGTCTAACTAATCAGTATGAATGCAACCCCTTGAGATAGCATTCCGACTAATAAAAATATGCCATGTTGCAAACCTGGTTCCCGCAGAGTCAATGGACATTAACCTTGAAAAAAATAACCGAAGAAACCGTCACAACACCAACAAAAAAGGATCCGACAAATGAGTAACTCCATTAAGAATAATGCTCTTACATCATCATCTAAAAGGTATGCCCTGAGGGTATTTGCAAGATGTTTGCAAGATGACATACAGGCAGTTTTGGCCACATTTCCCTGTAAATGAGAAAAAATAACATTCAAGTATTAATATCACAAAATAAGAATCACAAGAGACAACGACGACAATGCAACAAATAAAACAAGATGACAAACTCAAGAACAAATCAGACAATGTCATTTCATGAAATGATTTGAGTGGGTATTAACAATAAGGACAATTCTCATAAAACCTAATCAATGACGTTGATATTGTTACCTTTCCCTTAAAATTCGGTGAGCACAACGGTGGTCTAGGCCAGCACACTTAGCATTGCTTACCTACAGTTAAAATTCAGTCTAAAAATTAAGATGAACAAATGAACGCATTCGCCCTTACGACGTCAAATTCTGTTGATATCAAGTTAATTATCGGGAATGGAACATTGCAAAAAATCTTCACAATTACCCCTCAAAAACAATTGAATTTCATATTCTTCCATTCTATACAATACTTCGATTCTTATCAACTGTTATCGCACGAGCACCCTTATACGGCATATCCCTACATATTCCCAAGTTATAAACATTCAAACATTCATGATTATTGTAGATCTTGACAGTTAGTTGGTGACTTTAAAACTCAGTCAACAAAGCACGTGAAAAATAGGATAGTAATGTAATCAACTTTAAATAAATCAGATTAGTCTTCTTCTTCTTCGAATGCCATATCTATCCAAAGACGTCGGCGATCATGGATTTCCATGCATCTCGTTCTCTCGCCATC
>JAAAKL020005573.1:0-19114 GCA_010016065.2 Carybdea cf. marsupialis auct. non (Linnaeus, 1758)
AGCACCTTGCCTTAACATAAACGGTGCCTTCTGCTTCCAGTGTGGCTATGTCATGAA
Source organism: Carybdea cf. marsupialis auct. non (Linnaeus, 1758) (assembly GCA_010016065.2). Taxonomy (NCBI): domain Eukaryota; kingdom Metazoa; phylum Cnidaria; class Cubozoa; order Carybdeida; family Carybdeidae; genus Carybdea; species Carybdea cf. marsupialis auct. non (Linnaeus, 1758). Next base: position 58 of record JAAAKL020005573.1, read on the forward strand.
TATATCCTTGCTGAAAATAAGTTAAACCCTTTTCCTTAGCTTTCTGAGATATTTTACAGGCTGCTTGAAAATAGGTAATCGAAATATCTTCGGGCATTTTCTCGAGTGAATCTCCAAAAGCTCGGTCTTGGTCAGCCATGTTGTTGCCTTTGAAAGAAAGCTTGACAGGTGTAGCAACAGTAGCTAGGGAAATTGAAGACTTTGAGCGAGACTGGAAAGGTTAATACAATACCGTTGCTGAGCAGGTCACACTCGGATAACCCCATACCTTCATACGTTTCTGCTGCTATTGACAATGACAATATATAACTGTTTTCTCATTGTAGAATCTTTGTAGGCAAACAGATTTGTGAACCATTCTCCGAGAATACTACAGAACTGTAAGTAAAGCGTCATTATTGAGTCATCTTCTGTTTAGGTTTGATTGCTTCTACCATTTTTATTAGAGGATGCAGTATGCAAAAATGTCAGACCTAGATGGAAACTCGAGCTTGCAATATGTATGTGCAAAGTAAGTCACCCTTCAGGGAAAACACAAATAATAAAGGGAAGCTGAATTTACACTAATACAAAGAGACTTTAAAAATTTCTTTAGTTGGTAATAAATTGTTTTGCATTTTGGCAGATTTTATTCAATATTCAATAACTATTAGAAATTTTAGCAGGAAGCATAATTATCTACCTATCCCCGTTCCATATCAGGAGCATTAAGAACAAATTGTTGACCCTAGGAGTGCAATAGAGATATTTACAGTTTAAATAGTAATATTTTGTGGGCTTCTAAACACCGATGTTGAAGGGGCAATTGTACTTATGCTCTCCTCTAGTTAGGTGCCTGGAGCAAAACCGAGGTAATCAGGTTTCTCTCTTTTTAAGACGTGTTCCATCACAGTCAGAATGTTTTTATGATTTGCACATGACCATATTTTACTCAAGATACGGGTTGGCATTCATATGGAGAGATTGTTAAATAGCCCCAGGGCTAGCCCTGAATTGTTGCGGCACAGTGATAACCAAAGGGGGCGAGACTCCCAGCTGCAAGGGAGCAGCCATCTCTATATTGGTGCTATAAATAAAATCTAATTTCGGTGCACTGATTGTGACATCTGTAACAGCTGCAAAATAGTTAATGTTTTTCCAAAATCGAGTTTTCATTTTTCTGAGGCACACGGTCTGTAATACATCTATCATAGGAAGGGGGGTAATTCTAAATTATCTAGGTCCCTCCTCAGGTCCTGGAATCTCTTCAAAGATACCAGCATTTTGCTCATCTATATTACATCACCAACTAAACACGAGGAAATTATCTTCAAGGTAACTTCACTCTTGCTCAAGGGACTGCTCACAGGTACACCACCCTGTCGGAAAGAGGACTAACTAATAGCATAAATATTTTAAGGTTTGTGATGGGGAGGTGTTTTTCACCTGCTACGACATACTTTGCAGAAATCCAAATCACGGGTTGTTTTGTTTAGCCTGTGGAGAAAAATGCTTCAAACAAGGTACGATTCCTTAGCCATAGTAAACTGGGGAGAGGATTAAAACGTGATTAGTTAATCGTCATTGATGACAAAGTGTTTGATAAGATAGTGATACAAAAACAACAAAATTTTTGCAACGTATATTGTAAACTATCAAGATGTAGTACAACGATGATTGGCTAGGCCTACTGGTCCTTACAGGGTGTTTACTTTCTGTAGTTGCACTTTCGAAATCTCTTAGTGCTACTTCCTTTGAGAAGCTTAGAACAGGCTAGGCTTTCGACCTATGTTACTGCTCCTACGCCAGTCTTGCTTTTATCGATTTCTCACGCAAATCGTTAGATAAAGTGGAACTACAAAGTGATTCATAAGGCAATTTTCTTTTTAGGATTGGTGCCAGCATTACCGAGTGTAGCAACGTGTACAGGTGTAATGGGCAAGTTAGCTGTCAAACCAAAATGACAACAGTAGGTAAGTACGACAGCAAGGGAAATATCATTACTATTATCATTATTGATACAGATATGATTTTTATTTTATTTGAAAGCTTTCCTCAACCCAGTAACGAAACCACGGTGATGGTAGAGGGGTATGTTCCTATACTGCTGCTATAAGTCAATCTCATAATTTGTCCAAAACAAACATTACAATTGGGGTTTGTCTTAAGGTAGTTTGAAGTCATATCTCTTGTCATTGTGACTTGCCTTATTGTCATTGAAAGGGAGAACTGGGTTTGAAGCGACCGTAAGGAACAACAGCAGGGAATTACTGAGATTCCACCTTCGTTAGATAGAGTTAGCAATTACTGTGGTTGCAATTTTATAGGTTTTAATCATTTCAAAACAGGTTGTGGTTCCATTACTTAATTTTTCCCCCCATGTCCCTCCCGTTTTGAAAGACTATCCAAGCCTGTATTAAAATGAAAACAACTCTAAAAACATTCATTCATTCTGTCCTTCAATGTGAAATCCAAATACACAAAACACTTCAACCTTAGGCAATGCCATGTAGACCCTTAGGTACCTGCAGAACTTAATTACACGAATTATGAGGAAATCATCACTCAAATCATGATGCCATAGTAGGTAGGTTATTTGCAAATTGGATTAAAAAAACATTCCAGATTTTTAGCATTTGATTCCTGATAATCTCTTTATATGATATTATTATACTATCGATATAAAATTGGATGATTTTGCTGTCATTTATTATCAAAACAAAGAGGGACGAACCTGTAATTGGCTCTAAAAATATAACTAGTGTCAAGGACCAATGAAGTCACAGGTTTAAATATAGGCGTTGGTCGAATGCCAAAATGATCAACAGGTAATTGTTTGCAAGGGGTGCTGCAAACTTCAGTTTTAAAGAGCTGAGATCACAGAGAAATCACTGTGCATGAATAAAAGAACAGAAGACAATTCCAACTAAATTTACAAATAAAATCTTTCTTTACTATCCCATCATGGTTGAACAGAAAGCAATCAAACAACGTGCATAGAGTCCAACTAAATTATGAAATTGGCAACAATTGCAGAAGAAAGACAGCCACAAGTTAAAAAACCCGCTTCGTAAGAGATAGGGGTAGTGTTGCCCCAATCATACTTTTGTTATCAACATTTTTCTGTAACTATTGCTATCTGTATTTACCCTGTTATTCAAAAGGGGACTTGCTCTCAGCGTGTCACCTTTTTAGTGCATTCTCATATTGCAAATAGAATCATAAACATAGATGGTGATGATGATGCACAAAACATGGGACTTTTGTTTTCATTGGAGCATTGAACACATCATGATATCATCCATTCCTGACGTAACCAATTTCCGTTCGGAAAGTGGAACCCTGCTCTTTTGGCTTAGAAGACAGTATCAAATTGTCGCTGGATGAGGAGAGCTAGTACTTCAGACAACCTTTTCGCGTTCGTGTATAAATGTCAGTACTTGCTATTTTCAGTTAATTCATCACCAACGACATAGACCCTTTTTAATTGCTATGCATTCTTAAAAAGGTGTCATCACAATTGCGGGGGGCGGGGGTTCTAACTTTCTAGTGGCCAGGAAACCAAGTGCAATCAGTGATATATTTATCATCTGTATTGTATATTCAGCGGTAACGACATAATTTTTAGTCTATATTTAATAAATTAAAGCAAACATTCCAGCAGTTGTATTTCAACGCTTCCTATCTGAAATATTCACTTTCAAGGTTCCTGGACTGCCTCGTTCATTGTTTCAAATACCGGTCGTTCAGTATCAGCGAAGGAAGCGCACTTCATAGATGAAGATGACAATATAATCGTTTTCCAGACATATGCAGGTACGTAGTTACGTTTCAAAAGTTGTATAATTCTTCCACTAAAGATATTGTGCTTTATGTTTTGGTTTTTGTTATTCTCAAGTTACAGGGCTATAAGCATCATAGTTAGAAGAGCGTTCCTTGACCCCCAGTTCTGATAAGAGTAAAGTTTTGTTCGAGCGCTTACTTGCTGTTGCTAGGTGATATGCACATTGACTGTTAAGCCTGATTTTTTACGATAGTGCAAAGCTTTTTTTGAGGATATATATTTGACTATAGATTAGAAAGTGTGAAAAGCTCAAACTGGCTTGTTTCAATGAAAAATAATCTACATGCGAGAAAAAAGTTTTAAGTTGAAGAAGGCATTTCATTAGAATGTTTGATTATCAGCTCCTTAGATACAAACCTTTGGGTAGTTTGTTTTCCAGACGTTTTTAGCATCTATAGCAATGGGATTCTCACTGTCTTCCAGAAATGGAGCCTTCCCTGAATGCAAACTGTATTGTAACTTAGTCCATTGGTTCCCCTCTCCAACACAGAATGTGTCATTTTCTACGGCCTTTCATTAACATATTGTAATGTTTACTTTCTATCTAAACTTTCTGTGATAAATCAATGTCCTAAGGTGATGGATCCACAAATGGAGGTGCAAGTAGAATCTGCAGCGTTTTGAGGAGTTATGACCTCAAAATGTTTAAAGAATCTAAATGTTCCAGGTCAGAACCCTAGCTATTCAAGTTGTTGATTTTCCAGAGGAGGTGTGGTAGCCAGATACTAACATAAGTCTTGTTACCAGTCACACTATTTCCCAGGCCCCTATCGATTAATATCGATTCATCAGCTGTACAATGTTAATGGTACATCTCTTTGGGTTTTGGAACTTGACATTTAAAGACTGACATCAAGCTGCACTAGTAAAACCAAATCTCGAAGTATGTTATGACTATTAGGAGAGAGGAATATGTTAGAATCCTGAATACTTTCTTAGCAATAATAGATCTGACTTCCGTGAATTTAAAACCGGAGTCTATACCGTCGAGGCCTGTTGCTACACCAACATAACAATATTAGTGGCAAAAAGGTTTTGTCCAATTGTGTCGAAATTTTCTTTACGGTATAACGTACGGATATTAATGCCCAATTGAATACAAAATGAAATTTGCTCATTCATATTTATATCAAGAGGTAGAAACAGCAGGTAAGCCTTGTGTAATCAGACGACATTTTTGTCTTGTAGATATTTCTGGTGTTTATCCAAAAAGTGGAAGCCAGGAAGGAGGCACTTTGCTAACTATTACTGGAAAACATTTTCTTACGAATACAAGTCTGCTATACGTAGAAGTTGGTGGTAAGTAAAATGTTCACTCCCTTCCTCAAAATTCCTTATGAGCTAGTGTCTAGTTACCCGTTTAAGCCGAGGCCACTTGTTTAAAAATTGAAGACTTCGAGATTTTGGATAATTTTGACGACAGTCCCCTTCTTTGCAAAATTTATGGTATCAATAGATGCAACGACTGATTTGATGTTGTATTGATAAAATGAGCAACTGTCCTCTACAGTATCAAATTTAGTCAATTGATTAACATTCCCTCCTTTTCCACTTTTTTGTCTCATTAATTTTAAATTGTACTGTCATAAGACAACCATGGCAAGGGCTCTTCCGGATAAGAGATTTTTTTGCTTCATACTTTTTCGTCTTCTTTTCCCATTCTTTCTGAAGCGATAAAAGAGGCAACCAATCCATATTTATACATTTTAAGCTAATGATGACAAGGGTTAGAAGGTCCTCTCTATTCTCATTTACCTGAGCTCGCTTACCTTCCTTTTTCAAGTTAGTTCTTGGTGAATGTACGATAGACTTAAAATATAATGATCACTATAGAGACCCATCTTTGTGCATGCTTTGCAAACAAGTCTACTAGAAGAAATGTCCTATCGCTGAGAGAGAACCTCGGTAAAAGTCGTTTACGAGTCGTTTTATTAAGCATTACGTACCTTTTCATATTTTACCTCTTTGATCATTGTGGGTTCTTAGCGTAACACATTCGATGTACGAAAAGAAGAGTTGCAATAATCGATGTAGGCTTGCTGGCCAGAAGATCCTTGGTACTTTAATTATTCTTAACATGTAAGATCCGTAAATGGTGTCTCGCTTGGTGGGTACAGAAGATTCTGTTCATGATACAAATAGCATAGTCGTTTAAGTAAGTTAAGAAAACAATTATATTTCTCCACGATCTCGTAATTGGGCTAATACAAATAGTCACGTTCCTGTTAGTTGTTGGTGACACTCAGATGCATTGATGAGTTTCCTTCTTTCCATTTTTTTGCAATGATTTGGCTAGCTTGAAGACAGTTAGAGAGTTTAAATGAACTCTGGTACATACTATTACATACTGAAAGTAATAAGTTTACAGAGTACGAAATAAAAAAGTAATATATTTAGTTTAAGCCAGAGTCTGATTTTTACACATTTAGCGATAAATACCTCAATAGTTTTCTGTAATTTGACTTACTAAGTTACGCTATTGCTGTGAATGCTTTATAAGAGTACTTTAAGTATTTCTTTTTTGACTGAATCATTTGAATTGATGCCCTCTAGGTGTACCTTGTAAAGTTCTAAATGCTACGAAAACACAGATTACTTGCATTACAGGAAGGGCTCCAGCATACAATATTACAAGTTCCACTCAATATCCTGGTAAGTAGCGAACATTTGTGATACATACAGTTATATATTCCATTACAAGTCTGTTCAAAATCAAAAAAATTGGAATATCTCTACAACGGAGAAAAAACTCGTCATGAGGTTGATGAAATCGCTGAGGGACTAGCAGAGGGTAACATATGGACGTCTGTTCGTTGCATATGTTAACGCTGTAGAACAAATCCATAGACATGCGTATTGCATACAGACTCGGGTTTGATCACAGGACTGAGAAGCCGTGACAACTTCTCACAACCGTTAAGGACCACACCCAAGTCATTGGTTTCCGCGACCCTGTCAGATTTTTGTCATTCTAAATTGGCTCAGTGAATACGCTAAGGGTTGCAAATGACAATGATCTACACTTTCGCTACATGTCACTAAGTAGGTTACTCAGCCGATGAAACAGCCGGAAGTTCCTAAGAGGAATTGATAAAAAAGCTTCGTAAGTCTTCTACAAGTCACGGAAAGATGACGAAAATATTAAGTAAGGACAAATGTAATTCTTTCTGTTACATTTTCTAGAAGACTGTGAATTTCGAATGGAGCTTTAGTTGATTTTGAGAATCCGTTCATTACTCTCCAACGCACTCGTAAAACGGTGCAAATTATGGAGAACCAGCAAAAAATGTCGAAGCCAGGAAGTAGTTCTTTACAGATTAACCGAAAAGAGTCTTAACAATATATTTCCTCACTTAAATCAGTACACAGAATATCGTCATTTGAATAAACTGTCTAACTCAGTGGTAAAAAGACGAGGCAAAACATTTAGTCTACGACGTCACACCGAAAGTGAGAAAAGGTGTGACATAATCAATTTAACTATGTGATGAAAATTTAGGGAAAGGCGATGGTTCTAGCTGCTGGTATCCTTTGCTTTCTTTTTTTTAAACCATTATATTTTGCTGGAGGGCTTATGAAATAAAATCTTCAAATCTGATACGGAGATCTTCAACATAAAGTATGATAAAGTAAGCGTAACAGATAGTGTGGTTGGTTAACAAATTTTATGGGACGCCATAATTGCCACATCCTATGGTAATTTATACTGTTTAGAAATTTTTCAATTATTAAATGGTTAAATCTTACAATGGTATATTGAACCAAAAGTAGTTGAGTGAGGGTGACAGAAAAAGTGCGAGAGTTTACAATTTTTAATATATATTTATAGGTTGGCGTCGCCTTACTGATTAATTCATTTTAACTAACATTGATATTACAATAATTTTTTACAATTTCTTTCTAATTGATACACAATCTAAGAATTCTTCAAATATACATGGCATAGAGGACTTTACTAGTTGGATACGCATTTTTTTAGGTGAGCGAGGAGCCAAAATTGAAGTTTGGGATCAGAAAAGCATCAAAAACATACCAAAAGTCTTGGCTTTAAATGCCTCAGATGAAGGTTATCAAACATGGACTGTTAGAGACTATGTTGAATATAGCAAAACAAGAACTTCCCAATACGAAGGTTTTCCAGGGAAGATTTCCGGGTTCTTCGTCCCACCAAGGACGGCATGTTATCATTTCTTCGTGAGTGCTGATGACGTAGCAGAATTGTATCTCAATGATGTTCCCGGGGCATCATCATACTTGAAGGTAAGGGGTTTCATACTCTCGTCATGATATTTGTTACAGTAATCTTAATGGACTCGAAATTGATTGTGTTCCAGTGATTTGGTTGTAGGAAGTATGACCCATTGACCGTGGGTACAAGTCCGACCACGAAGTTCAACTGTACAGGTTATGAGTTTTATTGCATTCAACAATGACCCGACTGTTGTGCCCTTATAAATGATACTTTACTCTCTACATTAGCTAGCCCCTCGATACCTTCTAAGCATAGTCCCTAGTTAATCAGGAAAGTAGAGACTTTGGTATCAATATTAAGGCCCAAGTAGGTGTATCCGCCGGGCGTTTCTACACAAATAATGCCTCTAAGTGTAGGTAATAAATCTGGTGTAAAGGATGCTTGCAGTTTTATTAACAAGCCAGTGATCTTTCCCTCGGATGCTTAATTGTTTCCCTTTCTTATCTTTTACTGTGCTCATTCATTCCTTTTCTCTCTTAACAATATTATAATTTTAGACAAACCATTTGTAATTCAAGTAGTAAGATACAAACAAGGTGTGCATGAATTCGCCTTCAATCAGCCTACTCTTTTTGTGAAGTGAAACAACTTGTCAGTCTATTGTCAACAGTTTCTTAGCCATGCATACTAAAATCACGTACGCAATAAGAAGACGAATCCTAACCTCCACCCTCCATCCCATCCGATCTTGTACCAAAGGGCTTTATCTTTATTATTTTTAGGTTTTTTATCGGGAAGATCTTTTCAGTTTCTTTAATTACTATCAGTTTTTACACAGTCGCCTGATATGATTTCCGTATCATCTGCGTATAGTTCATTTTAGCATTGCTTTACTATTACTCGCATAGTAGCACCCTGCTTTATATTTTGCCCTTTGGAGACTGGTAAATTGAGAATGATTCTACTTGTTTCATCTCCTTATGTTGCATCCCTGTTGCTGTCGGAGCATTCCGTCGAAGCATTCTTCTTCCAGAATTATAAATCTATTCACACGTGCTAGCTCCAGCTTCATGCAACATCTATTCTAGGTTTTTGACAATGGTGTGTCCAAAGTACATCTGACATGCATCCTTTTCCCTAATATCTATTCTTTTATTGTAAGATGTAAGTTTTGCATGTTGATTTGACCCCTTTAAGAGTGGTTTTAGCATTATTTATGAGTGACTAGGAAATTTCTTTTAGGTTGGTTGTTTGTTTTCCATCTTTGTCTTCCACAAGAGGGGAGTACTAGTCAGCTCATATTTAGCTCAATAGTTTTGTCACTTTACGCACCTTTGCCTCATCCTTATTTTCCTTAATTTTCTAATTCCTTCCTAGTACTTCTTACATCTTTTTTCCCCTTGATTAATGATATTTTTAGTGATCTTTTTTGTCTTCACATTTGCTAGATTCGTTATCGTGCTTGCAATTTACTCATGTTACTGACTCTTGTTACTCTTGTGACATACTGATTTCTTTGCTTTAAATACGGTGCTTTGTTACCTTTTAGTTTTATTCGCTTTGGTGTTTTTTTTCTGCCATCATTTTTTAACTTTTGTCAAGTTCTCGCAGTTTTTATTTGGGGATTTTACGAGATTTGATTCTTCTTCATGTTAATTGATCATTCTCTTTCTGATCTGACTGTTGCGGATGCGATAGGCTGTTACTTTCATGCATGTGACCACTAATCAGTGATTGATATCAGTTTTAGCCTGAGTATAGTCATATGATAGGTAATATGTCATTTGTTATTAAATGCATTCAAATTGGTAATATATCTGTACTACATTTTTCTTGACCCTTAAAAATCTACTGTTGATACCAACTCTGAAACAACGAATTCTTTTAAAGAGGCTTTAAATAGTATAGAAATATTAAGTTTATAATATTTATAATATATATAAGTTTATCTACTTGCGTTTCGACTGTCGTACGGAATTCCAAGCAAACTTCCATCTGAGGCAGTCCTAACTTTCCATCAAAATTTCCTGCTGCTTGTAGGAGCAATGTCTTCATAAGTTTGCCCCTAATTAGTTTGTATGTGGTTTCACCCAGTTCTGTTTACAGCAGATCCAATGTTGCCGGATCTTTCTTCGCTTTTTCAGCTTTTGGAGCTCACACGATATTTATGCTGACACGGTTTCTTCGATTTCATGGTACTGTTGGTTTATAACCTTTTAGTGATCTATAGGTACTTCTTTCGGGATGCACCTACAGATAGACTCCACCATTTAAAAAGCACAAAATTGTAAGTTCTGTTACTGATGATCGATTTCACACGCACCAAAATCTTGTCTCCATTTTGTGTTTATGACGAAACTATTTACATAGTATTTACATTAAGCTGCGGAAGACATTAGTTGACGTGATTTCTCTTCTTTATTGAAGTTTCTTTCCCTATATTTCCTTAATGCAATACAAGCCAACATCGTAGGTTTCCATATTTTGATTGATATTGGTTAATATATCATTATCTGTCGTTTTCGTCGTTTTATCCTCCCTCGCCTTAACCTGGTTATTCCTCCACTCAAACGTTGTAAGTATACAGTTGAAGCTGTGGAAGCAACTAGAGCAGACATGATCCGATTCGATAGCAATTTCACCGATAAAACATAAAGTTAAGCGTGATCAGTGTTGCCAGTTTGGGCGATAAGTAGCTAATTGGGCGATTTTTCAATTGAAGAGCTAACCAGCATTTTATTACTTTGGACAGTTTTAGTCTTCAACTTGACTAACAAAACGCACACTTAGAGACGACACTGGTCACTAATTTGGGCGGCGAGACACACGCCCAATCTGTTAGCAGTAAGTAAAGTCACCCATGTGATTCACTTTCATAGCAGATCACATCCTTTAGAAGCTGTCATTGGCACTGTTTTACAGGATAATAGGAATCATTGCCTCCGTAGCAGTGTTGCAATTTATCAACCCTTGTGTTGCACACTTTAAATTCGAAAATCTCAAAGGCAAATTAAGTTAGAAACGAAGAGATTCGTAAAACAAGTGTAAAGGATTTTGACACCCACTGTTGATTGCACTCATGTTTTTCCCAAAGCCAGTAATTTGACCTCTCTCCAAGAGGAGTTGTGTCAGAAATCGTTATCGAACCTATAGTGTAGAACTTTTAGCCACTGCAAGTGGTCTTCTTGGAGAGCGCAGATAATTAGGTAAAAAGGGACTTTTTATGTAGGTGGCTGAGTAGTTTTGCACAACTTACTACTGGATAACTACAGTATCTATGGGGATGTAAGGGTAGATGGGGGAGAGTGATGTGAATAACGACCTTTTCAGCTCTAATACAAGAACTAACAGGAGACCAGTGTTGCCAAAGAAGATAGTGCACTCATATTATTATGTTAAGGAAAATAAGTATATCAATAGTGGATCTTCTTGATTTCCATTTTCACAAATATTAGTTATACAATTTATGAATTGAATGTTTCATTCCTGCAGGAGAAAATTGCAAGTTGCCCAAGTTATGACAGAGGGAAGTTCAACAGGTTTGCCTCTCAAAAATCTCCGAGGATTTGCCTCAAAAAAGGCCTTCCATATCATACAGTAGTACCTTTTTTTGATTATAATGGCGGTTATTATGCACGAATAGGAGTACAAATAGACGATACAAAGTGGACTAAGGAGAAAATGAATGGCATTACCAATGAAAAGCAGAGAATTGTCATTTCGTCGTTGGTAGTGCCTGAGATACAGGTAAGTGTCATTTTTTAAGTTCCAAGTGTAAAAATCTTGTTAATTTTTTATCTCCGTCGTTTACTAACGGCAAGACATAGGAATATTTGGCTTCAACATGGAATGGTTTGCCGTCATTGGCATAGAAACTCTCATAACTGGGCTTGAGTGCATTTCCAATTTTGCACTTGTCGTACTCAATATCTAGGCACGAAATATTCAGCAACAATAAATCGTTGGATCGAAAATTCTTTGTGGGATTGAAACATAACGTTAACTTCAGTCTGCGAATTACCAGTTACCTGTATTGTTGCTTCTACAGCCATAATGCTTTACTGACTTTTCGAAACAAAATGTTTGAGTTCGTCTTATTTCCTTCATTCAAGTTGCAAATGAGGCAACAATAAATCGTTAAAAAGAGACCCCTCGGACTAAGTACGTTTTCCAGAGAATGGGGAACAACTTCATCTGGATGACCAACAGTTGAATTTCGTTGCAACACATATGGTGATAAGCCAAGAAAGTACATTCCAATCACTGCACTATACGAGGAGCTGCCTCTAGTGGTAACACTGATGACAAACGTTATGAAGGTTTATATCGTAGAGTTAATCATGTCATGAGCCATAGACTTTTTTAAGACTACTTTTTTCAGCCACAGTCGACAAGTGTTTGAACAGTAAAAAAGAATGCACGTTTTTTCTTCCACTCAACGGTACTTACTCACTCCTTCCAGACTAGTTTAAAGCTATAATTTGGCATCCTATCTTTAATGTTAAATTAGAACAAAGATTATTCAATTATCCGTTTTCTTGTCTTACAGCATCATTCTATCTGTATATTTAGAGCGGATTCAAAGCGTTTGTTGGCAGTATAGAACAATAAAACCTCACGAAATAGCGGAAACGTTTTAGTCTTTAAAAGATTTTGTCGTCTGGCACTCCTCAGAGTACAAAATCGTCAGATTTGAAATTGAGAAGAAACTGTGTTTTAAAGTAACCAATTGGAATTCTGACTCCCAGATTCATGTTTTTTGACCAACCAGTGTCTGTGCAAGTGAATGGTTAACCAAAGAGGCAAACGGAAAGCCATTTTTTGTCTACAAAGCAACGATTTTCTTACTTTGATGTGGACGGATTTGAAAGCAGCTAAGAGAAAAGCAGATCTAACTTTACCTATTATGCGGAAGCGGTCATCCGTAAACGTTTCGCACCGTCTGGGTCTTCAAGCAAGTGCTGCCCTATTCCAAAGTCATATTGGTCAACAGTGCCTTCGGTTTTAGAAAACCGAGGTGGTTGTTTCCTTTTAGGAGCTGATACTTGGTGAATACATGATGGAGCATGCTCTTTAACTCTATCAACTAACCTCAAAGTCGCGCGTCTGACGAAGCCAGCCTCGCACTGGCAAGAAAAAGAGTACACAACGATGGTACAATTTGTGAAAGACACAAGGTGTTTTTGGTTAGTTAAGATTGCTTTCTTACAGGTGTAAGCTACGCGTGATGTCACAGTCTTGAAACACTTCCCTCAGTCTTTTTGATCTGGTTTCCAAATCGAAGCGAAACAAAACCAATCCAGGGCACTTTTTAGTACAGGGGGCATTTCTTTGGTCCAAAAGGATTTTCGCTTAAAACACATTTGGTTAAGTTTCACTGATTTCTTCTCAATTTCACTTCTGACGTTTTTGTAGTTTAAGGGGTGTCAGACGGAGAATGCTTTTAAGTACTAAAATCTTTAGTGTAGTTCTTTTTTGAACCATGGAAACAATCTGCTTAACCGCCAGTTTTTCTAAAGCGCTGCAAAAAATGAGATCAGTCAAATGAAGCAAATCAGCAATTTACGAGTGTTTTATGATTAACGGATGACTGTGTTCAGTGACTGCAACTTGATGATCATTACTTGAGAAGTTGTTTTACTCAGGCACTTCAGTTAAAACGAAAACCTGCCACTAGTAGTATTTAATGCTATTATGCGAAAAATTCGACTTGCAAGGCCCTGAATTCAGATCATCGCAGGAAATGGTCGTAAAACCCTTTTTCAGATCTCTTTAATGATTTCTGATACAACAAGCATCCTTTTATGCCAAATTAAGTAATGCAACTTTTTAAAATCTGAAGTATTTCATCGTTAACTTAACATCATCGATTATACCGCCACCCCCTCTTAAATTTCTCAAGTTGACGATTATTCCACTGCCACCGTATGTTTAAACCATAAGCAATCCCGTCGCACAAATTTGTTCTCAGCTTTCTGTCTATTTGGTACTCAGTGGTACAAATGATGTTGTGTTTATAATATCTCTTATATTGGACAGATTTACAGTAGCTTTCTGAAACATATACCTACTTGCTTAACTCATTTTGATGGCGGTAGCTGCTCCACTTAACACACAGTACAGTACATATAATCATAATGAAGATGATGATCATCATCAACATCATTTGTGGGCACCGGATTTTATGACCAGCAATCAAAACTAGTTCCCGTTATTCATCATTCTCTGATGCTGGTGTAGAAGACGACCTGTGTCTTTCTGCAGGATCGTTGCATAGTACAGTGTTGGTAAGCAAGCATTTGATGTCGCGACGTAAATTCTATAAAATGGTGAATTAGACAGTTTCTTTACCCATGAAAAAGTATTCTCATACATAAAATAATACCTAGATGATAATTTTTCTAGAGAATAAATGCCAACAAGACGTCTGGCAACTTCAAGATACAATTCGGTTCTCCTGGTAAGGTTAGAACCACAAAAGCGCTGAACAAAAATACCCCAGTGGAAGAAGTGAGAGAAGCCATTCGCGATATTCTGTCAAGGAAGTGTACATACTTACCAGCATTGGAACATGGTATGTGATATATGGTTAGATGTTACTTATTGTTGATAAAAAAGAGGAATAATATCAGAGTAAATTCTTTTAATTTAATTCTGTAATCGTTATTGAAAGGCCGAATGGCTCCAGATCTTGCCTTAAGTAGATTATATCAACTTCTGCAAATTTTATTATTAAGTCTAGAAATGGCGTATCCATAAAACTTTTCAGGGAGGAAACATGACCGCTGATAATAATAACGTCGTTTTACAAATAATATGTATTACATGGCTAGGCGTGTCCCTAGTAAATAAACTTAAAATGGCAAATTACAAAATGCAAAAGTATCTCTTCAGGAGGTAATTATTACTTGAAGAAGATTGACCGGAGGCGGACATGGCCCGGTGCCTCACCCCGTAAATACGCTAATACGTTCTATAATTATCACGAGCGAAAGTCCAGGCTGATTACGTGCACAACAGCACAAGAAACAAATGTTTTTTGTACTCATTTTGTATCGCCTATTATCAGTTAGTTTATATTATCAAATACCTTGCAATATTTTCTTTAAACCACCTAGCAAACTCCAGATCAACCCAAATATCGAAGGAAATATGTGGTCTGTATCATTTTCACCTGTGCTATACATTATAAAACTTTTGATGACTGTGGTGTCCTCATTCTAAAGCAACTGATTAAGTTAACTCATAAAAAACTAAGGCTGTTATATGAAATGGTGTTTGAAAAGTCGATCGGTGGAATAAAACTCTGTATTCAGTAAAGGATTCATTTCGCCGAACGTTTCCACACGACATTTCACCTGCTTTTCATTCTTCATTCATTTTCCTTTAAAAGTTGAAAGAGAGCATCGCTTGTTGATATATTTTTTCTACACCAAAGGCTTCCAACCATAAACATGACGATGATGACAGATATGAAATGTAAAAGGATGTAAAAGATGCAAAAATGCATAACTCTTGTTTAACCAGCAAGGCCCGATGTCAGTGAAACATGGGCACCCTATTGAAATAACAACAAAAGATAGTCAAGCTAGACATTAGGATTCTACATTAAGCCCATAGGGGGCTAAGGTTTTAAGTGTACTGATCCAAAACCTTTCCCTGCGCTTAGGGTTAGCGGGATCAGTTTTGTCTATAAGGATTACTTCCACATCCTTCTCTAACCCCTCTAGTCCTCTAATCCTCCTCTATACATATATACATGTATTTATACTGACCCCTGAATAAGCTAACGCGGATAGTCAGAAATCACTTAGAAAACTGTCTTCACAATCACAAGAGAATAGATCTGAGCTTATCAAGAATTTTCACTGTTAGAAAAGTCAAGGCTTTTGCTTCTACTACCTCATTTTCTCGCCTTTTCAGCCTTCTACATATCGGGTAAAGAGAGAGTATAGCAATCAGGTTAATTTTGAGTACTAGAGAGAACAATAAAAGGCTAAGTACTCAAATCAAAAGTAAGCGGGCAGGATCTATCTTTTGTGACACTGGTCACTAAGTTAGTAACGGCACAATTGTGGCTAGAATCAACGAGATACAGTAACATGTTACAAATTTCAAAATCATTACTTCTTTTTTCGTCTATCAAACTCAATATTGCCTCAGGTTTTCATGGACCGCTGCACTGTCCCCTAGCGCCGTTGCCATCTCAGCTTTCCCCCTTTCCAGTACAAAAATAATACCGAAATAACAGAGATGAAATACTACGGCCTTTTCAAATCAAATTTACCAATTATCATCACATTCGGAATCAGCTGCAGAGTGCTTAAGAAATGCCTATCATTGCCTCAGAGACTTAGCAAGTAAAATACTTCGTCTACATTTTCATATGTTTTATATGCTTATAAATTGTAAATGCTCCTATTTTGCAGTTGAAACATATTATTTAGCGTGAGATAATTCGCCTGTTGTTTGCAATATATTAAATTATATGAAATATAAATATATAGTATATCTATATCGTGTCACTATCAATAAGACAATGTTACCTATATTCTTTCAAAGACACTTTCTAGATCGTAGAACGTACACATCCTGGGAATTTCAATAATCTCCAATGGGGTGTTAAGGGCCACTTTGAGAAACAGTTTTCCTCCTAACGCTCTTCTTTGTCCGTATAGATCAACCGTACCATTTTGAAGACTATGAAGGCCCACCTGGGGATTCCTCAGGTGGTACAAGAATAACGAATGTGGAAGCCTCGTGTGGAAGAACGTCTCTTAAGGTGGAGAGCAATTCATATTACATATTTAAAAGCGGAATAACCAAAAAGAATGGGTCACTGTTGGCAGAATACAATGCACGAACATATGGAAAGGTACAGATATAATCAGCCATGTATCATATCCATCATGTAGTGTTAGTTAGGTTTACCTAAACTTCATATATAAATAAACTTATCCCTTCCTCCCTCCCTGTTCAACTAGGTTCAAGTATTCTTTATATTTCAGAAGATACTTCAACTTCGAAATGAGCAATGTCGAGCATAAAGTTATTTTAGTTGAAACAGTCTATAAAATCCTTAAAATTATCAATTCGTATCCACTGCATCCTAAATAAAGTTGTGAATTATAAGATATATTTGTAGTTTATTGCAAATGCTTATTAACTAAAATCTCCTGGGATTTAACAATGTGTGAATAAAATAAGCAACATGGATGAAAGCAACATTTGATCTAAATTTCTATATTTTCTTCCAAAGATGACTCGGTGATACTATCAGATACTACTATGCTTAATAACGTTAAATTTGACTTTAGTGTTTGAAATATATGTGCTTGATATAGGCATGGCCAATGAGTAATTAGAAATGTGTTAAAGTAGCCTATTGAACCTGGTATTAAGTTATTTATAATTTAAATAGAGACAGTGTTACTCAGTACCACCATTTCCAAAGTAGCAGAGAAGTTCTTAAACAAATCCAAAAGGCCACAGAGTAAAGAGTGGCATCATGTCTGACCTTGCAAGGATTTCTAACTTAGTTACTAATAGATCAGTACTTCGGAGAAGACTTAGTTGCTTAGGTGAAGAGTACTTCATATTACAAATTTAAAAGCGGAGAAACCAAATGAATGGTTCACTGTTGACTGAATATAATGCACGAACAGATGGAAAGGTAGGCCTAAAGTTAATCAGCCATGCATTTTATCTGGCATGTAGTATTAGTTATGTAAAAAATTTTAGTTTTATTTCATTTCTCTTTAACTCATTTGTGTTCAGGATGTTCTTCTACCTTTGCCCATGTAAGTAGAACCGCGTAATAACTTCGTCAAGACCAACGGGTTCTAATATTTTAAAGCTTTTTTTTGCACTGTGGCATGAACTGAATAGACAATTACAAAATTGCTCCATGACCAATATTTAAGTAGATAAGCGCTTTTTGTTGCAAAATATTAAAATGTTGCCGCACGGTTTTGTGTACTTCATCTTGTTATAGCTACTCAGAACCATACTCTATCAGTAAAATGCTGAATTTTTGTCTTTTCTCCTCCTTTACTAGATAAAAATGTCTGTTTTTTTGATCTAGTGCTTTTGTCTTTCTTCCTATGGTTGTAAATCTTCTCCTTTAAGCACTGTCACTTTATAAATATAAAAATATATTATAAAATAAGATTTCTGGACATTTTATATTAAGATTATTCCTATTGTTTATTATTATTATAATTATCATTATTATTATTGGCCGCTATTAATTCACATTACGATCTTCTTTCCTGCGTGACATTCTTTGAGGATGACAGTGAAAAAGCGTCATGACTCCTAGTGAAAGTAGTATTTTGCTTCACATGCTTTCACAATTTTATTTTACTAATATTTCCAATGTCTATTCTCGTAGTTTTGTTTCTCTTACTATGGAGGACATAAAGGGTACATGGAGTTTCGCATACGATACACAAACACTAAGGGAAAGAAAGTTGTTGTAACTCCAGACATCACGTATAACAGAGACGTGCACTTCCAACGAAATAAATGGTATCATACTTGCATAGACGTGGTGACCTATATGGCTAATAGATACGGAAGTGACATGCAGCTCTTTTCAAGTATTGACGTCTTTGAAGTTGAGACTTTCAGAGAGACAAACGATGTCATGCTTCTAGATGATGTGTATATTGGGAAGTCAGACTTGAAAGGTATGTGGAATAAACAAGACAAAAACCAAGTTGTGATATTTTAACGTAACCCACATGCTATGTGTGCTTGATAGGTAGAAAGCATTCCTCTACATTACAAATTCTCAGTATAGAATGATATGCAGTGCATGAATTAACATTTAAGATAAAGTCGAGGACATACTTCTGTTGATTCACCTTCTCATGTGGTTGCTCTAGGTGGCACATGTTGATCAGATATTGAAATAACATATGCTTAATACATTTTCCAATTTTTACCCCCCCCCCCCCCCCCCCCCCGACCCTCTCGCTCTTAAAATTAATATTTACAAACATTTCCTTTTTATATAAAAACTCCCCCCCCCAACTTTT
>JAAAKL020005574.1:0-19113 GCA_010016065.2 Carybdea cf. marsupialis auct. non (Linnaeus, 1758)
CACTATCCGTTACATACTGCCCACTATATACTTTCCGTTAAACACTATCCACTGTACACTATTCGTGACACACTACCCACTGTACACTATCCGTGACACACTGTCTACTGTACACTGTCCATTACACACTGCACACTGTACACTATCCGTGACACACTGCCCATTGTACACTTTTCGTGACACACCGCCCACTGTACACTATCCGCTACACACTGCCCACTGTACACTATCCGTTAAACACTGCCCACTGTACACTATCCATGACACACTGCCCACTGTACACTTTCCGTTAAACACTGCCCACTGTGCACTATCCGTGACACACTGCCCACTGTACACTATCCGTTACACACCGCCCACTGTACACTATCCGTTACACACCGCCCACTGTATACTTTCCGTTAAACACTGCCCACTGTATATTACCTGTAAAACACTTCCTACTACAAACAGACCATTACGCAACAGGTATTTCACTCTTGAAACGTAAGGAAAAGAAATCTGATGTTAATTGAGCTACATATATAGAATTTACACACGTCAATAATGCAAATATTACTAGTGTTGATGGTTTATAACACGGCGTCGTTCTTGGGGTCACGATTTGCCAATAATAAAGCCCGACACAATTGCAAAGGAAAAGAGGCCTCAAGTCTTCTTCCGCCTTCTAGTCTGCTGGTCTAAGATTAGGAAAGGAGTGCAAAACCGGAGCTTAGCGAGTCTATACAGTCTAGGATATATTTCCTGCCATGTCCAACCATAAAAAAACAGAGTTCAAACACCAGTTATTAGCTGCATCCAATATACGGAGGTTCTGGTGAATTCTGGCCTAGCAGCAACTTCGATAAAGTAACTGAGGATAAATTCTTTAGAGGTCAACCATGCGTTCCATTAGGATAATGGGAGGAAATATTTAATTGCCGTATTAGTGGGTAAATAACCTCAGTCAGATTATTCAATCAGCGAACATTGTCGCTCAATGTCAAAAAAGAAAGCTTTACAAGCCTTTATTCTTGCGTTTCATTTTTCAATCTTTGAAGCGACTTTTATTTCTTATGGTTTTAAAATGTGTTTGTGCGCCAACAATTTCTCGGCTACCACTTTTAGGTCCCGATGCTGACTTTCATGCTTTTCTCGTAGCTACATTGTTATAAATTTGATTGTATCATTTGGAATTTTTATGATTTTTAGGTTAGCCTTATAGCAAATATATGTTATGAAAACAAGATTTGTTATTCGTTTCTTCATAGATGCGTACCAAATTCAATTCAATACCAATCGCTTGAAAGAAAAAATCGGAACTTTAGTATCACAGGAATGTAATAATTTTGGTAAATACATGAGTAATTTATGGATTAAACTTAAAGTGTGTCAAACGATCTAACAGTTAGAAATCATGTGTAGGAAGAAAAGCTCTTAAAGTAGGGGGAACGTTTGGTGGGTGGGGGGAGAGGGTTGAAGACCCAACGGCGTGGCGGCGTGGTCAGTTCTCTTTTACTAAAGTTGCTAAATGTTTTTGGTTGCAAATGATTTATGTTTCTGTTGAAATTCCCTTTCTTTGATTTGGATCAAATGTATCACAATTTAAAAGCAGAACGATAAAAATTGTTAGACTGCCTTTACACGATGATCAACCAGTTCTTTAGATAAAATGAGAATGGGAAAGATAGATTACCAAGATTGTCGTTTTGCCAAGATTATCGCACGGCTCTTACCCTAGAGCCGTGCATCTTACCTTCCAGAACGAACTCCTCTATTTCTCTTTCATCGCACAATAGTCATGGAATTTCAAACTGCTCCTCTGTATTCTCCCCAAGATTCAGCGTTTGGTATTTGTCTTTTTTTAAGCATGTCCTCATTTGTCATTCCGCGAGTCTAGAGCCACAACATTTTCCAACAATAAGATGATAATTTCACAGGGAGCTCCATCACCTCCACCTGCTTTGCAAGCCATCCTTGTTGTGATGGAGTTCAACTTCAGAATGCTTGTTGATTAAGAACGGGACCGCAGTAAGTACTGATCAGGTGATGTCAAATAAGACCTCCAACACATTAAGAAAAGAATGGTAGCACAACAAAACAGAGCATGTCTACGCTAGCTTAATAATATGAAAAGGTCAATCCCTTTCTTTACTGGTCTTGGCAGAGTAATTCCAATAAATGAAAAAAGGTTCAAGTAACAATTTTTGCAGCTCATCATTAAGATCGAGTTACCAAAAAATGCCAAGGCTCTCATGTTCATTCATTATTTTATTGGCTCAAACTTTTAGGATCCTAGTAAATCCCACTACGGTCACTACACTATTTTATTATAAACAAAATAGATTAATGAAGGCAAACAACTATTTCGTACTTCGATGTGCTAACTAAGCTGTGCTGAACCCCTGCAAGGAGAGTGATCTTGAAACTGCATTACAATAAAGCAATATTTTTTAGTTCCATTAACATACCTAAGTTCCCAACTACTTTTGTTTTAGACACCGTTTTCTTAGCAATCAATAAACAGCAAAGTACTGCCCAAAGTCCCGTTTCTTAGTCTGTTTGCTGTTGTTTTACTTGCGAGCTACCCATTACCAACCCTACCCCACTCGGTGCGACGATGATGTTTGCAAGATACGATAGCGACATATCCACAAGTCTGTCAGAAAAATGTTTATGATTGTATTGCTGAGCCCTAAATTATATTAGGGGCTACAACTCTTTTCCCTATGTATCATTATTACCCTGTGGATAGCAATAAAGATAGTTATCTTATGAGTAAGTGATGCACAGTTTTAAAATGTTGTGATGCTACAAAATTGATTCCTGCCTTGACTGCCTAAAATAGATTATAATGACTGGCCATTTAGTGCGATTGTTTTAAGGCTCGAGTACTCGTTTAATACTTGGAAGGTTAAAAGAGAGAAATCCCTTGGATGTACTTTCAGAGATTTTAAAACTCTGGTGCCATCAACCTATTTACATATAATCCTTCTACAACTTTCAGGGTAAATGCAAGGGTATGAAGGGTATACTGTGTGTCCATTTAAAAACTTTCTTCCTATGAAAGAAAAATCTCTGGAAAAATCTATTTCTTAAATTGAAAAATGAAAAATCTCGTAGTAAATTTGTTCTATTTCTGCTATTATTGCAATTTTCTTCGTTAACCTGGTTGAATATTTGACCTCCGTCGCACTTACCGTATCTAAGCAACATTGAAAGTTCAGTAGCAGATAGTGCACTGAGCAGACAACGTTGAGAGAAGAACGGCGCGAAGTGCCGCACCAGCGTTGGAACAGAAACGAAGAACAGCAAAAAACACACAATGAAAATAATATGCAAGAATGGTCAATCCTATCGACTGCATTTGATGCATTGCAAGAATACTATCAAATACTTGACGTAACTGAAAGCACTTCCATTTTACAACAACTACATTTAACTAACCGTATGACATCATGGGAAGAGTATACGCTCGCGTTATACCATCAAACGAATGTATTTGTACGCAACTGGATTCCAAACCAGGATAACTTTTACAATCTTTTGAATTATTACGACAGAGGATTTGTGGTACTGCGTGCTTTGTGTTGTAGGTATACAAGCATATAATAAAACCAGCATGTCTCCTTATTGAAAACTAAAGTAAAACAATGATGCCTAGAAGTTTACAAGTGAAAGAAGCATTTAGTAGGTCATGCTTAATAATAATACCTAAGTAGAAATACCACAGGGGCTTGAAAACACAACTTAGTAACTAAGCAACTATGTACGTCAGTCACCTTCCTCAAATCTTCAGAAGGGAAAGTGCAAAGTTTTCCTGCTGCGCTCTTTACTTCTATTTCTCATCGTTCGTTTGGCATATTTTCGCGCAAGTGGAACGCCGTAACTGTCGGCCTTCACAACGTGCTGAAACTTAAAAATTTATATCTCCAGTCTCAAATCTCATAGCAATTGAAATAAGCATGCAAGAGTGGATGGCGGTTGTAAATTGCGATTTCACACTGCCTTCTACCACTTGAAGTTTAACTTAAGAACAAATGTTTGAGAATGGCGGAGTTGTCGATTTTCGGAACTTTTACTCCAGTTCGCTGTTAATCGTTGTATAGTTATATTCAGTAAACAAATTAAGAGGACCACATATTAAAATCAACAATATCATCTACGAGAGGAGTTGACTTTTACTGTAAGAACACAATGAAATCCTGGATGTTAAACGTCAAAGAAGCTTAAGCTACACGATGAAGATCAGTTTCATCTTTCTATAAGATCATGACTATGAACCACCGCGTTGCATTGCGTCAAAGGCTTCGCCAAAATCCACGAACCTACTATGCAATCGGAGTATTCTTAGCCGCTTCAGGAGTTGCCATCATTAGTATGCAAATATGGCTGGAAAACAGCCCTCATTGGCTTGTAGGATTTATATGTTTAATGATTGGATTCATGTACTGGATGTACGGACGCAGGCTAAGTGTAAGCTTAGTAGCTGCAAGTCAACAGTCTGGGAATAATAGGACCATCAACTTTGACGCTCCTTCAACAGAAGCAGCAAATGCACAGGCACACGTTCGGACTACTACCTATATTGAAGATATGACAGGAGCGAACGATAACTTTCTAGCCTATCCAGCCACTCTAGAGTCAGGATTTAATCTAAATACAGATCGGTATGTTGCTACACCGTCGTTAGATTGTCCACCACCTTACCATCTTGCTATACATTCCCCACCAACAAGAGTTTTATCAGGTAAGAAGGCACACTCTTTTATTTAAGCCTTGAGGTCCTACCGGGAAAGAAAGGTTGTTTGAGTTGCAAAATTTGGATTCATTTGATGCTCTTGTGGCAATTAACTATAAGCTTAATACTTGCCTCTTCCGCAGAGCATGCAGGCAGTGTTGATAATGTCATTCAGCACATGAACAAAACATTAGACAAAGTACTTTTTATTAAGATATTTTTATTAATATTTACTTAAAGAATGTATATCTTTATCATGTCTCAATCACGTCTTTAATCACTACATTATATGTCTGTACTAAGGATATTTTTTTATGACTCATTTATTCAACAAGGCATGCAACGAATCAATCAATGACTAATAATATAAACAAATAGTTATTGAATGCCTGATCTTCAGGTGGATTTAAAAAAAGCCTATTTATGTTCCTGTCAAAGGGCAAGAACACCTTACCTTTACTTCATGGACATATCACTTAAAAAGTACTCTTATTTACCTACAAATAGGACGTTCTTTCAGGTTCGAAATGTTTTTCTGATAACAATAACTGACCTCGGTCTCTAAGAGAGAAGGTCAAATTTTGTATTCGAGTTTGTGAACCTTCTCTTTAGGCTAACATTAAAAGTGCCTGTGGGCCTTAGCTTCTAATGTCAGTAAAATGTTTTCATCTGGAATAAGCATTCTTGCAAATACCTTCAATATAATTTATCGACGGGCCACAGCGACGGGGGCAGGGGGTCATGCCCCCCACCTTTTGGGCGAAAAGGATCTGAATGTATGGTTTGTTGCGCTGTTGATATATCCTGAGTCATTATTCATATGCTCGTAGAGCCCAAAATTGATAGGCATATGCTACGTGAATCCAGCTTCAATACAATCTATAGGTAAATGGAAGCGATGGTGTTTACAGTTAAATTTTGCCCCCTCACTTTTTGGAGCGTGCTGCGGCGCCTGATATATCAAGGAGTAAAGTAGGTATTGCAGCAGTAGTCACCCTTGTGTTACACCTTTTTATATGTTAACATGGACACTTGATTGCGTTGTTCACGTGCTCTAAAAATGTTGTCAATATATGCTGCTTCACGATATAGGTATATAGTTAAAATCTAAACCAAGGTTTTTAATGTTATACCTAAACTAGTATTATGCCATCGAACCTCCTATGTCCTACTTCTTAATGTGGGTGTACGTATTCCATACCATAGAACTATACAACTCCCTGCATTGAGTACGGGTAGTCCTAGCAAGCAGTCTATTCAAGCTGTTCAGGCATTAAAATCAATTCTCCAAAGGTACTCCCTAAATCGAGAGCTTGTTCCTCAGATGCCTTCAGCTTCCTAACATTTACATTCTACACTACGACTTTGTCCCATCATTATTTGATTATAAATTCTCAAGTAGGAATACCAAGCATTTCTCATGCACAATGATCAGGATTAAGGGAACGCAAAAAGTATATCTTAAATTCAAAAAACATGTTGAAAAAGCTGGAAAACTTATTTTAAAAATATGGCTATGATAAGTA
This sequence comes from Carybdea cf. marsupialis auct. non (Linnaeus, 1758), assembly GCA_010016065.2. Taxonomy (NCBI): domain Eukaryota; kingdom Metazoa; phylum Cnidaria; class Cubozoa; order Carybdeida; family Carybdeidae; genus Carybdea; species Carybdea cf. marsupialis auct. non (Linnaeus, 1758). The sequence continues at coordinate 6,247 of JAAAKL020005574.1, forward strand.
ATTTTTTGCTTGGCAACATGTGATCTTCAATTCCTAAAATTGTACTTGCAATGCCCTTGTTATAGGTCTTTATTTCGAGAGTTTTAATTCTTATCAATTTGATGCACTTTGTAAATAATTAGGATTAACTGTCCTTTTTAGGGTAAGTTTGTTCCTTTTTATGTTTTGTACATTTTTATATAAAATAGTAAGCTCCTTAAAATCAATCTTGCAGGAAATCAAGTAATAATAAATTGCTAAATATTTTTGGATAGTAATGGTATGAAGCAACGTGTTTGATTAAATCTTGCTGCTACCATAAATAACCATTCCGAGGCTAGAAACATCCAGTGCAATGTCAGTCAAAACAAATGTTTAAAACCCTCCAGTAATTCTCTACAAATGTGGTGCTTTTCAACTCCCCTTGAGTATTTTGAATATTTGAAAAGAAATGTGGATGCGTGATTCTCTTGTCACATATATATTGGGTGGTAACATACCATTCAATCAAGGATTGACACTTTTAGAGAAATACTCTTTAGCTATGTTTTTCATTTGTTGAATTTGAGTAAAGCATATAGTTCAACTGAAAAATGAGAAGTTGATCTTTCCTTCAAGACCTCAAGTGTTACATAGCAATCTTTTGGCGCCATGGCGCATGGGCCTAAACTGGTAACAGGCAAACCATTAACAGCATCAGGCCGGATAACAAAATCCCTCGGGGTTGGTCAGCAGTTTTGAATCTCCCTACTCATAGATTACTTCATTAATCTTCTTCGAATCAATCGACCGCGGCATCTCTCCCTCAAATATTACTTGAAAAATTATTACAAATACTACAAATTTACTACAGTTGCCAAAGCTCCCTATTTTTCTTTAGTATAACCATGATTTACTGATTCATGCTTTTTCATTTTATCATATCTTAAAAAGATCTACCACCGCCACCATCATATGCGGATGTCATGAGATGACGCACTAATGTTTCATGGTATAACAAAGGTAAGATTTTAATAATTATCTTTAGCCTATGGGCGGATACAAAGTTAATATCTTTCTAAGTAATGCCAAAGGACAATTTCGCTACAAGTTTTGCACTGACGTTGTACTAAGGAGTGTTTAGGGAACAGAGGGAAAGAGACCGAGAGACGGACAGACCGAGAGAAAGAGACAAAGAAACAAAGACCAACATCATCAGTGAGAAAGAGACCGAAAGACGGACAGACAGAGAGAAAGAGACAAAGAAACAAAGACCAACATCATCAGCGAGAAAGAGACCGAGAGACGGACAGACAGAGAGAAAGAGACAAAGAAACAAAGACCAACATCATCAGTGTCGATTCTCTTTAAGTTTGAGCAGACATGAAACTCTGGCTCCTTAGCAAATTGATCGGATGGCATTGTACCACTCCAATATAGTATTGCACTTTCTCTCTCTGTTAATACAAAGTTATTTCAGGTCTGGTGAGGTTTTTATTCAGTTACTGCTGTGCAGGCTGCTACCTCTCAGATTAGTTCCAGAGTCTGACAAATATAACCAAGAAATAGCTAATTTAATTCAGGCCTCTCCCAGAACTAAACAAGGGTCACCTCGTAAATCCCGAAGACAGACCAAACCAGTCTTTGGATTAATATAAAAGCATATCGAATGAGTCTCTAATAAAATACACTATGCCAAGCCTTTTGCCTTACCTTGATTTATCTATTTTTCTTTATTATAGTTTATTTTGATTCTCTTTACTGTATTTTAGGCACGAAAACCAGGACTCTGTAATGTTAAATACTTTGTGCAGTAAGAATATTGGTGTAAATTGGTATTAGTTCGTGTTAGTTCTTGTTCGTACGTGTTGTTTGGTCTTAGGTGATCTTAGGTGATCTTGGATGATCTTAGATGATGTTAGGTGATGTTAGAACCAGTTTCATAACAGATAAATTATGTGCCAAATACTGTTCACTTCAAGACGCTTACTATACAGGTTGACTCTCACATTATGCTATTTCAGTACCGATGTCGATAGTGGAGTTGGATTTCTTTTGTGTTATTCTGGACAACCTATTGAGTGCCTATAGTTATTTTAGTAGATTAAGGCCTTCCTGGTAACCATTACTTCTAGTCTTCTATTGGAGCCAATATTTACCCAATGTAATGACTAGATATTGTGTGCTAATAGTTTAAACTGCTACTTGGAATTCTCTTCATGCTTTCAATCTTTCAAGCAATGACCACTGTAATATTGCCGAAGGAAGCTTTGTTCTTCTAACCATACAAGATCATTCGACGTCTATTACGTAGTGCTGAATGCCCAGCCTCTTCTCTCAAATTGTTAGGGGATTCTTAATACATATCTAGCCTATAAACACCTATGTGCGTTCCCATAACTCATCCCATAAATTACTTCACCCCCCTTCTCACTATATTTATCTTGAACTATCACAATACAACAAAGATGCATCTAAAACATTTAGTGAATCTTACACTAGCGACGTTATAGATATACACCTAACCTTATGTGACAATTTCCAAAAGGGCCGACTTACTTGTGCCTAAAAAACCCTAAATGTTTCCTAAAAATTGAGAACAGAACTTAGCAAAAATGCATACAATTATCTGCTTCTAATTACAGAACATCACAAATAACATCGCAAACATATACTTTATTACATTATTTCTTTATTATTAAATATTTGTAACTAAAGGAGTTATATTTCTATCATTCGGTCATTAACCGGCTGCCCCAAAAGATCTCTTGCCCAATTTTGAGGCGCTCCCCTACCCCTCTCTGCATGCACACCTATGAATGTGCATATGGATGATAAATGAAAAACATCGGTCGATGCTATTGTATTTCATTTTTGCATTGGATGAGCTGCATGTTTTGAATGGGAAAATCATTAAACACTCCACAGCAGCGATAATCAAGGCGAGGTTGTATTTGTGCTATGGTAATCATCTTAAGCGTGGCAACCACTGATCTAAAAAACACTTGATGGAGCATATTCCGTCTCAAAGCGAGGTCAGTAATTGGACGCCATTTTAGTCCCCATCAAACAAAGCATATAAACAATGTTACCTAACATGGTGGACCTTCCAGCGCTATTTTAACTTTTGAGGACTAGAATTCGCGACCACACTTTTTCGCTGTTGGAAACAATGAGAAGCTCGATCCAGTCCTTGTTAGAGATCAGTGGTGGCAACTAAACTACATAAATATTTATATCAATACATCTGTAAAAGCTATAGAATTACGGTAAAATATCAAGTTAACGGTTTCTAAATCTTCCAGGCTATTGTAATTTGTTGTAAGAGACTATAATCATCAAAGATCTATTGAATACAAGTATCATAATCAAATAATAGTTTATTAATTATTTCCCTGTTTCACTGTTTCCCTGACAGAGACAAAGGAATCAAAAGCTGGAAATTTTGCCTGAATTGTAATATAAGGATTGGTGTCATGAAAAGGTTGACAGACTTGCCCTTTTCTGAATATTCGATAAAAACTGATTACCTTACAGAAGTATGTATGAAATACATCATATTGTAGTGGATGTTGTTTTTTGTCTGTTTTAGTAGGTGTAGCACCATACAAGGCTAACAAAAGCCATAAGTGTATGGACCACGAGAGAGGTAAACAATGTAGATAGTAAACATAGAGAGAATGAGAGAGAAATAGAGAGAGAGGAACAACAAGCCTAAAAGAAAGGAATTCACGGTTTGGACCCTTTCGAACTTGATTTACGTAGTGATTGAGCAATCTCGATTTATAGAGTGATGCGTGCCTTGTGAGAGTTGTAATGCTATCAAGAAGCGTGCCTTCGAATAACACAGAAAAGTACGACAACGTATTTCAAAATTTATTATCGCATTCCAGTCTAACTTCTGAAAAGGTCAGTCATTCTAAAATCAAAGTATTACTGTTCATCCTTAGTTCTGCTACTTGAAAAACGAAAGTTACTAAAAATTTTATCAAAATCTTTGCTGTGTTCGAAATTGTTAAATGTATAAAAGAATAGCAAATTGGTAAAACTGCATCAAATGTATCTTGTTAAGTATTACTATGTTATGGCATGTATCTTAAGTAATGCTTTGACAAAAAGAGATCCCTCTAAATTGATATGTGTGTTTAAATTGCTTCCTTCTCTCGATAGACACCCCTTTACCAAAAAGTACGTATCTCTCTTCCCAATCACATATTAGAAACATTGTTTCGTCCTCATTAGAACATAGCACATCCTTTTCCCGTGCATTGTATTACTAAAGTAGTTTTGGTTATTACCAGGTTACGTTGTCTAGTTCAGGAGTTAAACTTGGTCAGTATATTCCTTGTAACCATATTTATCGCATAGTCTTAATCAGGCAATAGATAGTCGAAAGGAGAACGGCGCTGCTCACTAATTATCGAGTCACTTCAGCACTGTGGTGTGCCTTACTGTCATAAACTTTAACAGCTCGTAATTTCTTTCATTCTACCAACTTTAAGTTTTTATTAAAAAATGTACACGCAGTGACAGTATGTTAAATGTGTATATCAGATCTTAATTTGTTCAAGCACAGTCAGATGTCCCTCTGACAGGCAGTGAGAGATTGTTTTATCGACACGAATGTACAATAAGAAAAGAGAAGCTGTTACAGATTTCTTAAAGTATGCCGGCCTTCCTTCCTTCATCATGCAGTGTATGTAGGTGGTTTACTTTCGTGATATTGTGTCTTTGCACATAAGCCATTGGAATATGCAATCGCCAAATAGTCCAAATATTGCAAATCACTATTGTTGAATAACATGTACAAATCCTTCACAAGAGAATTCTACTTTCAACTTGGAAATTGCTGCCACTCGTAACCGACAACCATGTTCACGCTGCATTTTCACTGACGATTTAGCGTCGTCTGCGGAGCCATAATATCCGTGGTCCGCACCGATGGTCCGCAGCCCGTGGCTTTTGCAAACATTCTATTGTAAAATTGTTTGATAGTATCACAGCAAGAAAAACGGAGTTCTCGGACAGCAAGTTACAACTATGGCAGAAAGTATTGCACCTCATATCCACGGCAAAACAACGTTGCAACAATAAACTTCCAAAGCATGTTTAAAGAGAAGAAGAAAAACTTTTTCCGAAGGTATGCTGTAAGATTGCGGACCTCCGAGGAAGTAGGGATCATACCCGTTGTAGAGGTGGTGCAATGCTTCTTTTGTGTCTGTTATGTTTTCTTCGATATTGGTGGGAACCATATGTGAGAGAGATTGTAAGATATGTTGTTGATATGGTTGGTGTGGTGTAGGGAATGAATGGGTACTTTGATCTTCCTTGTTGTTGTGTTGATCTCTCTGTCCAGTGTCTCGGTATTCCCTAAGTCGAAGGTATGATTATTTTTCCAAAAATGTTCCGCGATCTAGTGGCTTTTTATTTCTCCCATTTCAACTGCTTTCTTGTGTTCTTTTTGCCTCATGGCCTTTTCCCGCGAAAAGTGCATAAAATTATTTTAGTTTGTTAAAATGCCAGCTATTGTGGTATACAGTCGTTTCACAGTAACATGAAGGCCGGGAAAATTAATGCAGATGACAATTTTGAGGTATTACAGTGTCCAAAGAAATTTTAAATATTTCAATGACATTTTGGTCAATTCAACTACAGTTGGGCTTTTCTTTAAAAATTATCAGTTGAAATTTTGCCAGTTCTCATTTTGTGCAAAAAAGCTTTTCTTCTACAGCATAGGCAATTACGACAATGCTTATAATAACTGTCTTGATTTATTGTTTTTTAGAAAACTTGAAGTCATGATTATAAACGCTCATACTATGATGTACAAATTTTCTACAGCAGCCCATAAAAATTAGTTTGCCCTTACAAAAATGCAAAATCTAGTGTTTAGAGCACAAATCAACTATGTTTGCGGTAAGAGGACCAGAGGACATTTGTCTGCATTTAGCATTATGTAGTTCAGAAAAATCTCCCTTACTCGAACGCATGGAGTATAAAAATTTTCCTAAGTCCAGTGCCATACAGCTTGGGAGCACGTGACGTACCTTGTACCAGCAATGAGGAACAAATTACATGAACGAACAGAAGAACGTCATAAACGCTTCCATGTTTCCCACGACAAACACAGAGAGGTAATCACAGAGGCAGAAGTACTAGTACACGGGGCCAGCTATTGACATAAAAATGGCATATAGCAACACAGCTATAAACAGGCACATAGTGCAACATATTCTTGGACTCGTTTAAGAAAGTTGTGATGGTAAACGTAACATGTAAAAACGTTGGTCACCGTGGCCTAGGACAAAATTTGCCAGATCTGAATATCGATTCTTCGAAGTCCTGAGTTTTGATTATGGGACTAAAAATTGCCAAGGGTATTGTACAGAATGGGCAGTATCGCTGATATGTAAATCACATCTGGTACCATATCAATTGTTTGTATTTCATGAAAGGTTTAACCCCTTAAATTAACACCCGTTATCTAAACAAGCCCCAACAAAAGGTCTTGAAGCCAAAAAAAGTCAACAGGAGTTTGCTATAGAGATTATGGTGTGCTAAAAACTAGTCCACAGCTACTATCTGTAACCAGAACCCATTGGCTTTGAGTCTGCACTTTCTTTGTGGACCGGTCCGCTTTTGATCCTAGCCGACTATCAGTAACGATGCACCTCATGATATACTCCTATCATATGCCAGTAACCTAGTCTATCTAGTCAAAATAACTTGTACAAGGCTTGTACAATTTCTATCTTAAATTCAAACAGTTCGAGGAAAACATCTGGTTTTACAAATTTGTGACTGATTTGCAAACCCACATTTTGTATTTCATCTTTTCAAAGATCATACGGTATTAAATCAATATGTCAGGACGGAGATCTATCTTCCATTTACATAAGTACAGTTCTGCACCTATACATCTTTACTTTTTGAGATTATTCGACAGAATCACGTGAAATAGTAAGCTATAGATAGACTGTTTATGGTACAGGGTGCAAGATAGAGTGAAAGAGTGGAACCATTTTTTCTATTTAATAGCTGTTTTCGTCTGATACTCGTCAGAGTACAAAATGACCAGAAAGGAATATAAAATGGAACGAAGGAAACGCTTTAGTGTCAACATTGTCGGTAGGAATTTAGACAACCTGATAGGTACCATAGTTTTGCCTCAATCAGTGCCTGCTTAAATGACAAAGCAAGTTCCTCCTGTCTACAAAGCAACGGTTATCTTGCTTTTATGTGGACTGATTCAAGAACGGTTAGATGAAAGGCAGACCTTACCTTGCTTACGTTACGAAAGGCATCATCCGTACGGTTTATCACAGTCTGAATTATCGATCATGTGCCGCCCCATGGCAGAGACATATTGCTTAACAGTGCCTTTAGTTTCTCAAACCCGAGGTGGCTGATTTCTTGTGGGAGCTGATACTTCGCGTATACAAGAAGGGACATGCCGCTGTTTCTGTCTAGTAACCTAAAAGTCATGCAGCCATCATATTTGGCCTCAATGATGACGAGATTTTTTAATGTTGCACGGTCTTTGTGGATAGTTGAGAATGCTTTCTTTATATTATAAGCTAAGTGTGAGGTCACAGCGCCGAAACACTTTTCCATAACCTTTCTAATCTGATTTTTGAATCAAAGCGAAACGTTGCTACGCCATGGCAGTTTTAAGGACGAAGGCATTTTGTGGATGCGAACGGTTTCCAAGTGACAACTTCAATAAGCTGGACTTCAAAGTTGAGTCAACGGCATTTTCAGGATGGCTATTTAAATAAAAATTTGTTTAAGTGAACTTTTTACGTACAAAAGCTTTTCAATAAAGTAATGGTTATTCTATTACGTCTTACCTAGTGGTGACAAGATTTGAAATTCGATGGGATATTAGATGATGGGATAATACACACAGTAAAGATATTGCGACCAATGAACCGAAATTAAGTATGACTAGACATTCTTACTTATCACCAGCCAGGATCCAGATTTGTATGACAGAGCAAGGGGCATGCGTTCACCAGTTGCGCAATTAACATATGGGAAATAGGAAGCTTTCAGATAGCCTCTAAATTGTCACATACTTTTTAGTAGGAAAAAATTTCCTGATAAATGGACATAAGAATCAAGATTTATTAGAAGCTATACTTCGTAAGTAATGAAAAATTTGGAGCATGCATTTTCAGACGTGGTCGTTCAAGGTGTGCAATGCCTAGCTGCTGTACCGAAACCCTACAAATCGATTTTCACTTTCTAATTTCCTAGTAAAACACCAAATAATGAAGTGACCGCATAAAGGTTTATCTTTGCCAAAGGGACTTTGCATTTCAGAGGTAAATACGTTTACATTGGTATTTAGGTCAATTGTGTTTTTTGCAGAAAAGCAGCAGCATGTTTGAACTTAGCCTCACTCTTCTTGAACTCGCAGATGAGAATTGCTAGTATTGACATAGGAAACTGAACATTAAAAGCTGAAGAAGTCATAATGTTTGTTTAATTCAACCTCTAGATAGAGACAGAGTCTGCTCTTGCTAAGTTTCAGAAGCTATAATGGGAATATTTCTCTGCAGCAGAACAAACGCATGCGTTTCATGATGGAACACAACAAAATTGCTACTTTCAGCTTTGCCTTGATACTGACAATAATAGCTGTGTTTATGGATTTTCTATGTTTGTACAGTATACGAGCTCTTGGCTACAGTGCAAATAATCAGCATGTTATTTTATTCCATCTATTCATGATGGAGGCACTTTGGAGTATTGTTAGCATGATAACATTGATATTTTGGTTAGTTGATTACGGAATATCAACTGCAGAAGCATTACTTTCCATTATATCAAATGGAGTTTTTATCAGTTTTCTTTTTGTTGTGGTGTGTTTAACTCTTGATCGGCTTTTTGCGATACAGTGTGTCCTCTTGCATCGAGTTTACGCAACTGCTAGAAGGATTAAGACACTGATGCTTGTGGCGTGGCTTGTTGGTTTTATCATGTCAATGCCTGCCTTAAACGAACGGCAACAAGCATATATCTACTTTGCGTTGGACATTATTTGTGTAGTCACAATTTCTGTTAGCTACGCCCTCATTATCATCAAGTTGAGAAGGAGAAAAATCTTGTTTAGGCAAAAATCCGAACGGAATGGGATACATCCAAGACAAACAACAGCATGGAATAGCTCAGATACTCGTTTCTATCTGCTGGCTGCAGTAGTAGCTTCGAGCTATATTTGTATGGTGACAGTTCCTAATATACTATGGATATTTCATATGGAGTTTAATATAGCTAACACACTACGTTCATGGACTCGACAAATAATTAAACTAGTTGGTTTATCAAACAATATCTTTGATTGTCTAATATTCTTCGTCATGAGGCCAGCAGCAAGAGGAAAAGTGAAAAGCTTTGTAACAAGAATTAGTACTTGTTGAGGATTAAAAATGCAAGCTGAGGACTATTTTGATTTGGCACAGGTGGCTGCATGCGATCGCTTCCACAAAAGGGAGGAGGAGAGGGCATTAGTCTTTGTACCTGTAGTATGCAAGTTCTTCGGTTATCTGCCATGTCCTCAAAGCATACTCCCCAGATGGCTACGGTGCTTAGCTATTTACAATTACATGAAGGCACCCGTGCATCCTAATTAATCACAATACTACGATGCCACAGTACCCAAACAGAGTTGCGTGGTTTTATTTTGTGAACCTTATCATAATAGTCTGCTGGGTTGTTGCTGCATAGATTGAGAGATTTATTTGTGATTTCCAGATAGTCTGGTAAATCTTGAGGAATTTCTCAAGGGTCATTTTCTGTGTAAAAATAGTCTGGGCTTGTATTGAATTTGAAAACACTTTGTTTTTACTGCAGGCCCCTGCATTTATACTTGTAGATGGCGTTACTGAACTCGAGCACTGACAGTACCGGTAGAAATCTAAACTGCAAATAGCAATGTAATATACTCCAACGAAGAAATGCTTTTGTAAACGTAACATAATCTGTTGTAGATTGCTGAGAAAGTAAACACGTATTGAGCAAACACAGCTAAAATTTATATTAGTATGAATTACATACACAGAACATATATGATACCAAAATGAGAACAATAATAACAATGAAAGTAAATGCAAAAGACATGTGAAGAATATCGGTATATATGTGGAAAATACAGCATCGTTGAGTGATTTCCGTATCCATGTACTTTACATATTGGCTCCCTCTCGTCTTCTATTCTGATGAAGTTTAGCATCTCCACTAGTTCTCTAGAATGTACCATGCTGTAGAAATTTGCCATTATTGAAAGTACTTGAGTTCTGAATAACCAATTTTCAGTGAGCCTGAGGAAATCGTTAGAGAATGCAAAATGATTGGATTTTAAAGGAGTTGTTTCTTACACACTTGAAGGTGTCTTAGACCTCAGATACAAAGTCCTGGAAAGCTTTCAATACCAGAGAGCCCTTCTACTTACACGTTATCTGATATACATAGGAAAATCCCTCCACTAGGGAAGATGCATCTGTGTCACTTTGAGTACAGTCTTATGGCTTCACTTAAGAGTATCTAAAGCCTCTCTTTCATAATGAGATGAATTTATCAAAATGTGGCTGCTGTGATAACCGTGCACTGAAAATGATAGAAACATTGTAGCCAGGCACTATTATCATATAGACACTTTATACCAGCAAAAGAAACTGGTACGAAGTCTGGCACAAAATATATGTAGTCTAAAGGACTAGATTTAGTACAAGATAGGTTACAATCAGCGTTAGCATCTTCATTTTTTAGCGAGAAAAATGTTAAAATTAGAACATGCTGTAAAGGAAAATAAACGCTTTATTTGGTCGACCCGGTGCTCACGGTTTCAAAAGCAGAAATACCTTTTTACACTTAACTTTTTGTATTGAGTAGTACGTCCTTCCTAGATAATCTCCCGTGTACCTTAGGAGTGCGTACGGTCTCTTCCATTAGCAAATGGACCAGATTGATAGATGGACGGAAGGACATTGACGAACAAGGCCGTGTTGCTCAACCCAAACTCAAAGACATAATTGTATTATCAGCAAATGGACACGAAATCATTAATCCACTTTAAAAAAGTCTTAGGTTGCAAAGTCATAGCCCTTTGTCTTACAACTTCGAAATCGCAAAGGAAGACGTCAGTGGACGGGATATGTAAGGAACTTTATTAGGTTGCAGCTTAGACTTTTCTCAGTGCGGAGTGCTGATGCTAGATAAAGTTCTCTATGTGTATTGTGCAGCTAAGCAAACAGTCCTGTGACCTTTTTTCATAGCCTCAGGACACATGAAACATAAATAACAAAAACATTCCAAATAGTGGGAAGAGGAGGATTGAAAGTATTACGTTAAAATTCGGTTAGAGGAACTAGATTAGTTACAATGCGTCATAAGGGGTAGGAATGGTGAACAGTGGGACATTAAGTAATTTTTGGATATCCCCTAAAGCCATTGAAATTTTTAACCATTAATCACGGTCAAGAATAATTATAAACTCTCAGGATCAAATTAAAAGGGCATACTGATGAGTTCTAGGACTTCAGGTGTTGATACCACTCCTCTCAAATTAATTAATTTTCCGATCAACGATTTTAAGTTATGCTAACTTTAAAGAGATGCAGGGCAAGATATACATCCTCCCTATTTTCTAATATCCTCTCTCACTTTACACCTCGATAAAATTATTGATGTGTTATCTTCATGTTCGTCCTAATTGTCAAAACATAAAATGATCCTATTATTTGTTAACAAATAGATAAGAAAATATGACGTTTCAAGGGTTTGGTATCATTCTTGCCTTGAACTACGACAAATGTATCGCTCAGCCCGAGCAGACAATTTCTTTGTTCGGCCACATCTTTGTTGTTTCGGAACTGACCCCCTTTGCAAATAACAGTTGTAAATATAGTGAGCAGTTGAAGGCCTACATCCTATTTTCTCCGCAATTTTTCTATACGAAAAAACACTTTTCTTCAAAAATTTTACATGCAGTCGATCCTCTTACGAAAGTTCTCTACGTTTCGGCAGTGCATGTAGTTGAATTGAAATATTATGGCACTTTGCAGAAAAAACAAATTTATTTGTATATATTATCTAATAGAACGTCAGAGGTGCCTTTTGTAAAAATTTTAACAAAACCTGGCTCTATTTTGTCGCGAAATTCTTTCAGTGAAACTTGGTTACATCTTTTACTGTTTTGCGGAACGTCATTTTTGTTGCAAGTGTTCAAATACTTTTGGGAGGCTAGTGTACAATCAGTTCAGTGTAGCTATTCGATGACTCACATTTGCCATGTTGGTCTTGTGCCAGTGTTTGAATACTTTTAGTAGGTGAGCGGAGTGGCTAATGGTTGGAAAAAATGTGAAATTTGCCTAATATCAGAGAGATGTCACATGAATACTGAATACATGCTAAACCTGCAAAGGAATGTCCGTATTTTTTTAGACGTTTATGAGATCTTAGCTGTATCTTCTCTATAGTTTTAAGTAGGTAACTGAAACAATATCGACCGACTCCTTGGTCAAACAACAACTGCTATGAACGTCAAAATATACTTGACGTTGGTGGACAACACTTCTTATGCAATGTCGCTCAATAAAAATCAATTGACACTGTTATGTCATTCACATATTTACGTAACTCTGTGAAATTGATGATATCATTATTTCCTTTACAATTAAATAAATAAAGTTAAGGAATACTGATCCAAAGTTATGCTATTTCCGTGTGACTTGAATCTTCAGTCTAAACTATAGTTAGTATGTAATTTCTAACATGTAATGAACTAAAATATGTACGCATTGCTCAATATAACAAACCAGTAATGTCCTTATGTCAAGATGAAATTCTGGGACTTATTTTGATAGGGTGCTTTATGCAACATTGGATAAGTGGGCTTTGTGAAAT
>JAAAKL020005575.1:0-7500 GCA_010016065.2 Carybdea cf. marsupialis auct. non (Linnaeus, 1758)
ATTGACTTCATGGTTTTCTCCCTGTTCACATGTCAAGAAGAGGAGCAAAGCCTCTGCGTAAAGCATTTTTATACTCATTTACGAAACATGAATCATTTGCTAAAGGAATATTTTAAACTCATAATAATTATATCAGAAGCAACAATAATACGACGAAAGTGATTGTCAAAAGTGTCCTGTTATAGTGAAATCCAAGTGATGTTAGTTAGGAACACCCGAAGAAATGAATATAGTGCAAATGGTGATATTTAAGTCCTAAATGAGTGGTCGGTTTTCAGTGGTGAAAGTTCTCCAACTATCCCATCTTTAAAACGGATTGTGAGTGTGCATCTCAACTCAAGTCTATTAGCTTATTGATTTAGCAAAATATAAGTGTGTTATACTATCTCGAGTACCTAGGGTTGGCAACTGAAAAGTTACGCGAACATGTTATAGAATGCCTTGGACTTGACTTTAAATCTGAATTACTTCTCCCTGTTGGTAAAATGTTTCTAGAATTTCACGTCCTTGAATAGCGATTTCCGGTTTTTATCCGAATTGCGGGTAGCCTGATAATGAATATTAACCGTATTTACAGAACAGTTGCGGTTGCAGTTGCGCTTGCGTTGAAAATCGACTGTCTACATTCATCGAATCACACTTGGTGTATATTTGCTAAGTTTGTAACTAAAAAGTATCCTCCGGTTTTTTTCACAGGGTGGACAGTATTCCAAAGACGTGTGAATGCTCTAGTTGATTTCTACAGGGGATGGAAAGACTATGAAGCGGGTTTTGGTGATTTGGAAGAGAATTTCTGGCTTGGTCTTGGCAACATACACCAGCTTACGTCGTTTAGCAGCGAGACGTCATCATTGCGTGTGGATATGTGGATTCCTAAGGAATATCGCTACGAGATGTACTCTAACTTTTATGTTGGGGACGGAATATCAGGATACAAACTATCTATTGCAAATGCTTCAGGTAGCTTTCTATATTATTGTTATTCTGTCATTTTGTTTGGCTATTGTTCAGATCATTTGCTGTAGACGAAGAACAAGTCTCATTTACTTAGTTAGTAAAACATGCGTTTCTGTGTTTCTCTTTAAGGATGTTGAATGTACCTTAGGCAATTGATAAATACGTAAATAAAGATACTTGACCGTACTATGGAATCCACGCTATTGCATGCTTTTTTGAGAAGAGAGGATTTGGAAGGATAGGTTTGCGGTTACTAGAGAAAAAGTGAGTGCCTCACCAACAACATTCGAACATGTGGCCCACGCCATTCCCGGCATGCACCTTACTAGCTAAGGAACTTTTGACGAATATCAGAAAGAATGGTGGGTCGTATGGCAGTCCTTCCTTTCTCAAGTCGCATGGAGCAGGAAGCCTCTCCAAAATTACGTCGACCTAGATGTCCATGTCTACTGGCATAGCATTGGGTGGTAATGTGACGACTTTAGGCAGATATTATGTTTTTAAGAGGTTTCACCTACCTCGGTTCGTAGAGCAAATACCGTGAAAGCGTGGGTGACGGCTTCAAATGCTGTTGATAACATATTTTTTATTTTTCTAGTGTTTTCCAACTTTGTATTTTGTGCATTAAACAATAAATGACACTAAAATATCCATTGCCTGACGTCAAGTATTTAATATGATCAAAATGCATGGACAGCGGTAAAATCACGTGACATTGATGATACTGCTGACGGTACAGAGACATTAACATAGTACATGGCTTGCAAGAAATGTTTTATGTTATATTTACGGCTTGAAATCAACAGATGATTAAGCGCGAGTAGACTGGGCTTTGCTATGTATGATTATGAAACAAAAGTTGTAGCTGTTGGATACCACAGATGGGCAATCTTGCAAAAGGCTAACTTGAATTTCCAAGATTCACGATTCCAACCTTACCAGTTAAGATTTTCACTTTCTTTTGAGACAATGTTACAGGTCAGTTATTGGTAGAGCGGGTCCATTGCTCGTACAAAGGTATGGCATTTGTTCAGTAAGGGATAGGGTGGGATACGTGCCCTCACCCTTATATGAGGAGGGCATTGTTATAAGTTGTGAGCGCTACAATTTCAACATATGTTACGTTTCTCGCACGTGTGCTTATCAGAGGTTGTGATGATTTTAGAATTGCTTTCGTAAGGATATGCGTTGTACACTAACGTGCATTGGAATTGCCTGGTCGTCGTCGGGAATCAGAATCCAGTATGGACCTGAATCTTCCTCATAAATGTCTCATTGTAATATGAGGAACACGTATATTGTCATTTGGTTTGAGTCGTTAGCTTTCGCCACGGCGAGTGTTTCCCTTATGAAGGAAGATATGACAAGGAGAGATGTCTCAGTGAAATTTCTGTTTACCTCTTTGATTGGTTAGTGCCATCGGCTACCATCGAAAAGTAGAAATAAGCTCTACTTTTTGACCCGCTAGATTGTCGGCCCAAGCTACAACAGTGTAACTAAAACTATGATTTTCCGCCTAGTGTAGTTCAGGCTTAAGTGATATTTCAACTTGAGTCTTCCTCTTTCTGTTTATATAATAGGAACTGCTGGTGATTCGTTCGGCCCTTACCACAACAATCGTAAATTCTCTACTCGTGACAAGGACCAGGACGCGTGGCCAAACCACTGTGCCAGAAAATTCACGGGGGCTTGGTGGTACAACGACTGTCATCAATCCAACTTGAATGGCCAGTATCTCAACGGAGCGCACAAGAAATTCGCGATTGGCATCAACTGGAAGTCCTGGAAAGGATACAACTATTCGTTGCAAAAAGTGGAGATGAAAGTAAGAAGAAACGTGTAGAAGAGTGTCAAGATATATTTGTCGACACTGCAAAACTTTTACAAAATGTACTTCAGTTAAAAACTTCATCACACATAACTTTTTAACGAACAAGAGAAAGTTTGTATAACTTATAATGATAGAATGCGCAATGCTTATAATATTTCCAATTTTTCATTACCGAGTCAAATATGTATTTGCTGTATCGAAAGCTGTTGTATGATTTATCATCTGAAATGGAATAAATTTGCACGTGATTTAAAATGGAGGATAAGTAGCACAGAGCTGGTTATAATGATATGGATTGAAATACTTTTTCAGGTTCGCGCTATCTGTTTCGTGTTGTTCTTTAACAGAATTCATTTCGGGGCTTTCTCCAATCTGTGGAAGTTCACCGTAGTCTTTCCTGTATTATTTGTAAGATTACTCTTGCACGCAATCTTCCTAACCCTCCACGGCAATTGTAGAAGCTTGAGTTTTTATTGTCAGCGTCTTTAAAATGTTCTAGGTTTCACTGCCGTATATTATAACCGACGTAAGTCACTTACTGCAGTCCTACCAGCCGAGCAAAGGGTCCTTTTTGTTCACGGTTGTACTTTCAAAATTTTGGCGTGCTATCTAAGCTTTATCATTATGTTAAATAATTGGTCAGTGCAGTTATACCACTGAGCCTTGAATGCCTTAAATAGACTTGCAAGCCTTTTTAGATAGTGTAAGTGGTAATAATACAAGGTTTCTCAGTTAGAACATTCAGATCTTCCTATCCCTGTGTTTCCCAAAATTTCGACCAAGACATCCCTGTGGGAACTCGTACTTAATTCCAAGACAGATAGACCCATATACGAAATTCCCACAACAGTTAACTCAGCAGCGTACACTCGTCAACTAATTCAAGGTTAAACAACCAAAAACTACGCCCGTTTGAAGATAACTAAAATATGTTTGATGCCGACAAATAGTTCATGAACATTGGCACACAATTTTTTGCCCGACGATTGGCTTTCAGATATTCTTGACATATAGTCGACGGTCTACATCGAAATACAAAATAGTGTACCTACAATTAATACACTATCATTTAATAACTGTACCAATCGTTATACCAATATCAGCAGTAACGCAAAAAAAATAAAAACTTTAAGCAAAGAATAAAAAAAAAGGAGAGAGTACTTACTTTCGCTGATCTGAGGTCTTGGGGCTGTAACCAACGCTGCGCTGGAAATTTTTGCTTCTGACTGATATAAGAGCATACGAATAAATTACGTCCATGACGTTAATTGCATATCAAAAACCCGACGTACTGCCTAAATGAACGAAAGGCAAGGAAAGAGAACGTCCTGTCTTGCTTTACAAGCCTACAACCCCCCCCCCCCCGAATAACTTTATCTTTCCGGTAAAACGTGTACCTTAGTTCAAAGATATTCATATAGTTTAGAGAACCTTGTTAGTCTGTTATTGTCTTAAACAGTGTCGTACTACTTCGTCGCATATACTCCAAGAATGAATATCTTGAATCACAACTTACCATACTGAAGACCCATCCATTGAAACGAGCCTATAAAGCAAAAAACATCAATGCTTCTTTCGAAAAGGCACGTACCAGGTCTAGAGTATCTCTTTTTAGACAAAAAAGTCCCCCTTATGGAGGAAGTTCCCATAGTGACGACTTTTTATCTTACCCTACGTCATGTTCTAGCTATCATCAGCAAACCTTCATGTCCCCTTTTCTTCTCCACACTGTTCCGAAGTATTGTAAAACAGGCGCTCTGTTTTAAGATAGAAACCAATGCAAGGATGAAACTTAGTATCTAGTTCGTCAATCCATGTTCTTTATTACGGTTCATTTACATCTCTGCATGGCAGCTAGCATTCAGCCGCACATGCATTCATCTACTCAAAACTACACTACAACAAACGTTTATACATTGACCACAAACAAAGCAACACTCAACAAGGGAAACACTAATTACAACAGACGGAACAAACACATCAATCATTACGGAAGAACTCAACACGTAAACACTAAGGCTCCCATAACACTACCAGGCATAACTGTAACAAGTTATTTTAGTAGTCACTGGTTTCATTGGTGTCAATCTCATAAATCTGCGATCGCACTATCTGGAGATCCAACTTTGTAATGGCTTCACCTGCATCAGGAGATACTGGGTTATGTAAACTAACTAAAATATGAGGATATGAGTCAAAAGTGGCGAAGGTAAGAGAAGAACGAAACGGTTTAAAGCGATGTAACATCATAAAATGGTTTTGGTTGTTGTTATAATTTTCTCTCTAAAAGTCTTTTCGAGCTAATTTTATTTCCTTTCTTCGCAACACCACTTTGCATCTTTGGATTTGGACAGAATGATGGGCCGAACGGAAGTTCCTTGTATGGTCAAGTCACGTGACGCAGGGAGATTGCTCTTAAATGCTGCGTGGAACTGGATGTCCATGACTACAGGTGGAGTATTGGGAGTTACAGTGGCGACTAGAGAAGTAGGATACGTTATTTGCGAGGTCCACGTAGCTCACTTGGTGGAGAGAACGCCGCAAATGCGTTGGTCACCTGTTCAAATCTTGTTGGTCACCTGTTCAAATCGTGTTGGTCACCTGCTTTTATTTCTCTAGTATCTTGTAATTCAATTATTGATGACGAAACGTAAATGAATTGATTGGAGAGCGTTCAAGAGTACTGCAACCTGCATATCGTCATTTACATCAACATTTAAGAATAGAACTGTTAGGTTTCATAAGAGTTGTCTGTATTTCTCTGAACTTCTTGCCTGTCCTTTGCCAGAGAGGGGTCACATGGGAAAAGCATCCATGCAGGTTAACCTGAGTGCTTCATACAAAGTCAAAATTTGAGAATGAAGTATGATTTTACTTATTCTCAGTAGCCTAAGAGGGAATACATGAAGCATTGTATGTCAGGGCCCAAAGCGTTTATCATGAGCATGAGAGGGACAAAATCTAGCGGATAAATATAGAAACCTCTTTATAGCGAACAAATTATTTATTTATATCCGTTTGGCAAAAATAGTGGGGTCATAAAACCTCGTCGCCGTTTATATACAAGAAATGTGACTAAGCTTATTCTTATTGGAAACAGTGGCATCCAGGGTGGTCATCGTGTATTTTTTCTTAATGTTACAGGGAAAAGTAGTCCGTATGAGAGTTTTTTGTGCATCCCGACAGCAAAGCAAGTATAACATGTGTCTCTTTGCTTTGATGATGATAATAATAATAAAAATGACAAAAGTTGACAAAGTATGGGCAGTTGGCGTTCGAAACGAGAGAAAAAAGACCTGGTTATGAAATTGTTGATGCGCCTGTGGTAATCGGTGCTCTCGGTGGCAAAATCAGACAAGTGGGGAAGGACGTGGGAACGATCTTCGAAAACAAGAACCTCTTGAAAAAGACTGTTTGCGAAATACAGGAAAAGAGCTAATGGACAGCGACTCAATTACTCGAGAGGTTCTTTCTGGAAATACGGAAGCTAAACAATTGCCTAAACCTGCATAGTTGCCGCATCTCACTCTTCTGTTAGTCTTTTGTAGCGCGCGGTGCACGAGCCCTTATTTAGTATATGCATATGTTTTTCCAACTTAACTAGCATATATTGATAGTTATTTTATTTTGTGGCTTAGTAATGTAGCTTTTTTACGTTGTCTATAGGCTCTTTACATAATACGATAATGAAATTTTAAGGAATATCTATCTAAATAAGAAAGTAACTGAACGTCTCTCTAAAAAGCTAAGTCTTAAGATTGGCTTTAAATTGACGTGTGCTCTTTGCAGAGGTAATGTTTCTCAGCAGTGTGTTCCATAAAGTTGGTGCAACTACACTTAATGCTCTTCCACCGTACGCTTTCGTATTAGACCTAAGGACATTGACCAGATGTAAATTCGCAGACGTTAGTGTCCGTATTGGCGTATTGATATGTCGTAGAGAACTGGTATGGAGTATGCAGTCGCGTAACTGTGGCAAAGGAAGCTTCATAGGTTACCAAACTGTCCCAAAAGGTGATCACTACAACATAGCTAGTAAACCCTATGATAAATTTGAAATCTAGGGAAAAGCAGGTAAAGTATCGATGCAACAGCGGTGACGTTGATTGGTAAGCAGAACTGAACTGTCTTCCGCAGAAATTGTTTTGTCACTTTCCAGTCCCCTAGGAATTGTACACTTATCGTGTCCTTATTTACATGCTGAGAAAGAGGTGTCAGTAAGGCAGCATTTACAGGTTTCATTCCTAGGAAGAAAGCATTGAATTCCTGCCATGACATCAACCCGCCTTCAATGAAGAAAGAGGAAGTATAGTTTAGGGGTGCGTAGACTGTTTCGGACCAATTTAAGCCCAATGAAAATTCGGCTCATAGGTTTAACTGACAAAGCAAACAATCGTTTTTCCCAAAAACTCAAGGACGGTGCTACTCACAATTGCTAGAATACATCCAGATCACGTTTTCTTTTATCATTACAATTGCATGTCACAACTATAATTCTTTGTTAACACTATCGATCTCATTGTCAACTATTGTATCGATGGTTCACTCATTACTACCTACGACCAAACAGTTTTTATAAGCATTGCTTTGATTTAGTTGTTTTAAGGTCGAATTTGGTCCGAGGGAGAAACTTAGTCAGGATCAGGGTCCACATCAAGTAACCGCGTAGTAAGCACTTACGGAGAAGTTTGAATCATCATGGCACCTGCTTT
>JAAAKL020005575.1:12500-19112 GCA_010016065.2 Carybdea cf. marsupialis auct. non (Linnaeus, 1758)
GGATACCTTGCCAGGAAGAGTCTTTGATGCTGAAGAGAATCTACCATTACAGATAAATTTTTGACCAATGTGTCTCTTTCATACTCTTAGTTAAATGATTAGTTTCTTTTGCAAAGATAGTACACCTCAACCTTGAATTACAGATGATCAAGCCATGCAAACCATACCCAGGTGCTTTTCTTTTGTTGATGCATCCCTTCTTTCATTTGCTCTCCTCACAGCCACAGTGCAAGGAGATTAAAAGTTACTCATATACCTTACATTATCAAGCTACGGATAAAAATACAAAAGAATAAATACAAGAGAAAAAATACAAATGAACTAATAAAATTAAAAAAAAAAGTACAAAAGAATGAGTACAAAAGAACAAGTACAAAAAATGCACAAGGCAGTTTCTTTAACTTATTGACTATTATGATAAAGGGCCCTATTTCATCCATTTTCTATGGTATAATCTTCCAGGAGCCACCCAAATATAGTAGAGAACAATGCTGCCACTGATATCCTAGTGACATAGATAGTCAAATGTATTACCTTGGCAGAAAAAATGATGTAATTCTCAGGCATGTAAATAGATCAATAACACGTTATATGTAGACTGCTCCAAAACAATTTTCTTTCCCTGCTTTTTATTAGTTTTTGTCAACTGCTTTAGATTTTCTTTGAGTGCTCTTAGTCATAGTGATGGCCCTCCTTTGTTTCACTTCTTTTCGTCTTGTCACTCCATAACATAGCTGTAATCATCACTGATATTACAAGACCTTGATAAATCAAGACTTCAACTTCCCTTTTCCTTTTAGCAAACCCAAACTTTACGGTTTCCTAGTGTTCTCATCATCTACTCAAAATCAACAGAGTGTTTAACATTCTACAAAGCAGGCAATTCACATGGTCACAAGTGTTTCCTGTTAGCACCTAGTAGCCAGTAAACAGACTTTACCCTCATAAACAGTGCCCACACATTCCTGTTTTCCTTTATATGAACTTGTCTGCATTGTTGACACCTTTCCCTCCTGTTGGGTGATTTCTGTAGAGAAATGCACTCCAGTTTTCCTTTATTCTATCTCCATAAAATTGCAGTACCATGGTAGGCATGTTCTTCAATACAACTCCTTTGTTGGGGTATTAGTGGTGTCTATGTAGAAGATTAAACATTCCATTCTGGAAATATTTATTTAGGCTGTGTGCTGACAATTATCACATACTGCTGTCCCTAAGTTATTCAAAATTTGGCAATCCAATGTTTTCCCATTCTGGTAGCACGTGGGGAGGGGTGCTTAAGTTATAATTAAGTTGTTACACTGCCTTATTAACCAACTGAAACACTTTAGATACAATCAGGGGTGTAGGAACTAGGGGGCACTGGGGGCATCTGCCCCCAAGATTTTGCAGTAAGTGGCCTTTTAGTAAAAAAGTGCCCCTTAAGCCCAAAAATTCTCCTTGAGTCAACATGAAGGCCCTTTAGTCATCTTGTTGTCTTCTAAAACGTTTTATTGTCCACTGTAACCATGTCACACCAACAGGGATTGCTCTGTAGGCTCATGGGCTAGAGGCACCAAATATGTGGCTTTTTAATGAATATGAAATTTGAAAATCAATGAAAGGGATTAAAGAGGGATAAGTTGCCCTTTAAAGAGCATGGCTGAAGATAGATCTAGTAATGAAACAGATGGTGCATGATCAATAGAAGACAAATGAAAGAATTCCTCCTTTTACGATATTTAGTTCCTAGTACACTTTATTGTGTAGTTTCTTAACAAAATGTTCATCACAACTTGAGACATAGGGACCAGGGGGGCACTAGGGGCATGTGCCTTCCAAGATTTTGTACCAAAACAGAAACTGTCCCTTTGGTAGGAAAAGTGCCTCTATTAAGTTGTATTTCAATTGTGTTTATTCTCGTGTGGTCATGGCCAGTGTCAAAGGTCAAAGTTATCAGACATTGGTACTTCATGCTGTTATTTGCTGTGGATCATGTTATTCACTCTTAAATCCAACACATAGTCAAGTGCTCTTTTAGTGAAAAAGATGCCCTTTGACGGTGGTGCTCCTCCAAGTTTGAGATTCTTTCTGCATCCCTGGTTATCATGCCATGCTATACCATTATTGCCATTCAAGCATTAGACAAAATGGACTCTAGACAAACATAGGTACAAAGTCCATCATGTTTGTCTGATTTACTTATAATCCAATGGGAAGAAGAACCTACCAACACACCTCACCTCCACTCCCTTCCCCATCGCAACACATATGGTGCTTACTACCCTTTCCTCAAGTCATGTGTGATTTGAGTCAGTTCACTCTGATAGTGCTGATAAAAATACTTATACAAGTCAAGTTTCGTCATAAAACCAGTGGGCTAAGGGGGCACCTCACAAATTGAATTTTTTGCTCACAGCATAGAACCCTTTTGTAATACTGCAACTCTCCCCCACTATCACCCCCACCCCTCAATAGCAAGAACAGACATGCTTGTGTTGTTACACAAAGCATGGCAGTAAACAAGTCAGATGAGAGGCTAATCGCAATTTATTGCATTTTGATGTGGTTAATGAATTTGTACTTGTTTTCTTTACGTTATCCCAAGTACCCTTATGTTTTTTTGCGTATTCCTACTAAAAACAAGGAGTGTGATATGCTATCAAACGTTTCGAAGATAGGTATTTTAGAGGTTGGCAAATGGAAACTGTTATTCCACCATAGGGGGCTGTAATGCCCTCGGAACTCCCATTTGCTTCACAAATATCTTTGCAGCCTCATGCTCCAACTTTGGCCCCTCATGCTCCAAATTTGGCCCCTCATGTTCCGACTTTTTCTGACCCCTCCCCTTCTCCTATTTTCCCCTTGTCACGCCTCTGTGTAAAGGTACGTTGTAAAGAAATAGTGTTAAATTCCCAACAAAAGTTATATTATTGCGAAAATTTGCTATATGTCATCAATATATCTATTGCCATATTTTACTCGTTAAATTTAATGATCCTATCCTATCGCCACAACACTCCACCTTGAAGCATGTGGCAGCACAACATCTTGATAAGTATGATACAGACCCCTATTTGATCAACGATTAACACTGATGCCATTTACTTCATCTTATTGTACCTGAAATGCACGGCTTTCCTGAACAAATTTTTCATTGCCAATCGAAGTCTACCGTGCGTAGGTTGACGTTTGCGCGTGAAGCAAAGTCAATACATCAAGGTACTCGATCCCTCTGCATGAATGACGATATACAGATTTGTTGATATAGAGTCGCCCTGTAACCAAAACAAGGAGCCGCTTGCAATTCATTAAACTAGTTATATTACAAACAGCGTTCGTTATAAAGCTAACGTGTACAGGATCAGTCAAATGTTATCGAAGGGAAATATTTGGTCATCGCTTGTTTCCCCCTGATAAGGTGACATTAGGTACCGAAGAAAGTGATAAAAGAGAACACGCCAAAAAGGGTAACCATATTTCGATACGTTCGCCTACAGTAGACTTCCTCAGTTCTATCTGAAATATTGCTGTCGAAAGCACTTCAAGTATGAGGGATGGGTCAAAATATAAAAAGCAAGAACATTCCAACGAAAGTATGTTAGTTTTTAAAACCAAACCCAGTTGATAAAAGCTTGGAATTATAGAATAATTGAAGCTACGGTTGGAGGGTTTAGAGGGCTAGATCAGTAAATGGCTAAGGGGGACTGGGGCATAGCTAATGAACAGAAGAGGCTAGGTAAATAACTAAGCATAGTTAGAAAGACGAAGTGATAACTACAAATACAACACCAAACTGTTAAGCAAGTTATAATTACCGAGACTATACATAGAAAGGAAATCAGCGGGAATGGCTTTCTGGAATGTAAACTGAAGGCTATAGAATTGTTTAGCACATGTTCATGTTACGTGTCGATAGCAAAACTACGTAAGTTCCTTTCTGGAAACATGTGTTAAAGAAGATCGCAGTGGCTGAACATTTTAAGCAACAAATTTTTTTTCAGGACGTATGTGGGGGTGAGAGTTACTCCTAGCTACCCGTTTCAAATGCCCCCGAGAGTATCTCTGATGGCGCTGTAAATTTCTGAAATTTACTCACCACTATTGAATCTTTACGTCCGGTACTAAAACCTCGCTTTGCATGTCTTTTAAAACCTGTGTTTCAGGTGATATCGTACGGTATATCTCAAGATAGGCAAGAAAACTGGACTTTGATGATGAATTGCTGTGCTCGAACATCATGCAAATTTTCATGTCTCCTCTCATGGCACGCGAAGGTCAGGTAGAGGCGGTAGATAGTGGGCGTTGTTAACTGATTAATTGTCAGCATTCAAGTATATTCTTCGAGTTTAGTATCTATATCACGGCATAGTTTGTATATTTGCATAAGGATATTTATGGATATCCTGTTCGCACCAACGTGCGATTGAGAATTGTATGCCTGTAGCACACAAAATGGTTTGAAGACTTTACTGTGAAAAATTCAAAAATAACGGAATCTCCTAAACTTTCCAACTTCAATCGCAAAACTGTTTTTGTACATTGGAACGTAGAAGGAAACAGATTGCAAAGGTGTAAATGATACTGCAAAACCACTTCTACCGAAACGTATTATATTAACCCAAATTGGGAGATCTTAACAGAAGTGAGACAAGGAGATTGCCTATCTGCATCATCACCGTCATAATTATCATGACCGTAATCATGCGTTCGCGACGCGACGTCACGTCACGTCATCGTTATTTCGTATTATTGATGACTCTGATGTTATTATTGGTGCATACCTAGATGAAAGAGTTCCAAATATTCTTTCAAAAAGTGCCAGTTCGCATGTTTTTCCATACCCTGATACTCTTTTTCTTCTTTCTTTTTTAGAAAGCACTTATCGATTTCCGACGAAATTCCGAAAATCTATGGGTTGCAAGATTATGTGCCTTGGCTGTTCTTGGTGGTTTTATAATAATAGCATCACGATTATTTAAGTGAGAGGAGCAAAATCTGGCTTTTGTGAAGAGCCGAAGTTGTTCGGGAAAGCTTTTATCGTGTTGACGTTCCTTATGGTAATGGGATACGAGAACTCCTAAATATGGACGATATTTGTTGACAAAACACACCAAAGTGCATTTGGTGCTATAGTTTATGTAGTGTGAGATTATTCTTTTATAAGAGTATCTGTATTGCAGGGTTCATACAGTCAGGAAAAATCAGGGTGAAAATGGGATTTTAAAGGAAAGTCAGGAAAATGTCAGGAATTTTTGTTGAAACTTGAATAAAGTCGGGAAAAAGTCAGGAAATTTTGTTGAAACTTGAATAAAGTCGAGAAAAAGTCAGGAATTTTTGTTGAAACTTGAGCAAAGTCGGGAAAAAGTCAGGAAATTTTGTTGAAACTTGAAGAAAGTCGGCAAAAAGTCAGGAAGTTTTGTTGAACCTTGAAGAAAGTCGGGAAAAAGTCTGGAAATTTTGTTGAACCTTGAAGAAAGTCGGGAACAGGCCAGGGATTTTTGTTGAAACTTGAAGAAAGTCGGGAAAATGTCAGGAATTTTTGTTGAAACTTGAAGAAAGTCGGGAAAGTCAGGATTCTTTGTCAAACATATGCATGAATGTAAGGATATTTCCTTGGGAAAAAAATACCAAAAAGCGGCAGGGAAAATGGCAAATATTTGCCGGTTCATACAAAGAAATAGCAAACGCTCATTCAAAAAATGGCCATAAAAGCTAGATGAAACCCAGATGAAGTGAGGGGTATGAAGGTGTATTATTCGCAGCATTTTTAACACCGGTTGGTGAGGGAAAATATGTATATCTGATAAGTAGTCAGGAAACACCTTCATTCTCAAGAAAACAGCCAGGAAAAGTCATTATTCGGTATGATATGTATGAACCCTGTATTGACATTATTTTCGCGTATCTGCAATCGATAAACAAACTGCTGATTTTTAGGGTCATTATAAATGAGGGTTACCTTACTTACAACGGCATCATTACACATTGTGCCAAGTCCAATTGTTAAGTGTTTATACTTACCAGAGTGCTCGTTGAGCGCTGAAACCCAGGCTACTTTTCTAACGAGGACTAGGTAGACATGCGCCCTAATTTAGTTTTTTTATGCTTGTGTAAAAACTTAATATACGTTTGTCCCTTAATGTAAGAAATACACCCGCCGCAGTGTTACCAGCTGAGTACGGGTGTGCTAATATCCGATGTGTAAGTGATTTTCAGAAAACACGTTCTTACATACAGTAGAGGTAGTGTCATCGATTCTTGTTGTTTCAAATGGAGACCGAGATGGTGTCGTAGTTTATATTCGCGGCAGATCACGCAGTCTGGAAAGTCTGGCTGTTGGACGTCTACGTGTGTTAGCCCTCGTGAACATCTTGCATCTTGAAAACGAACCAAGTTGTACAACTTTTGTTGCACGCATCATGTTGATACAACTGATTTTAGAATAGAGCAGATAGGCCCAACATCTTGAATCTTGAAAACGAACCGAGTTGTGCAACTTTTGTTGCACGCATCATGTTGATACAACTGATTTTAGAATAGAGAAGATAGGCCCAACATCTTGCATCTTGAAAACGAACCAAGTTGTACAACTTTTGTTGCACGCATCATGTTGATACAACTGATTTTAGA
>JAAAKL020005576.1:0-19111 GCA_010016065.2 Carybdea cf. marsupialis auct. non (Linnaeus, 1758)
ATCACTTTCACTTGTTGTCATGTAGATAATCGTACTCTGAATATTAACCAAGTCCTTACTTATTCAAACTACGAACATTTCAACACTTTTGTGCAGCTGTACCTTCTTTCCTAACTATACCACAAATTAACAGTTTACTCCAGGTCTAAAATTGATAATACTTTTGAGTCAATTTGATCTGCTTGATATACTCGCTTAAGTAGACTTCAATCTATCACAATGCTTGGTTATGTATTTTGGTGGTTGTACTTAACCATTGCATGCCAGATATAAACAACTTGTAACAAAGAACTATTCATGAAAACCATGTATAATAACTTTACAATACACTGACATGATTCGTGGCTAAAGAAAAAAATACTTTTTAAATGTATTAAGAAGTAACACTCATCAACATTGTACTTTGTGATTTATTCCCTTGCAGAACACCATCGCAACCAGTGACTGCACAATGATCGTACAAAATGACAGAAATCCACGTTACCTGGGCTTTATATTCTAACTCCGTTGGTTCCCTTGCTTTAACGACAAGTTTAGATACAGCCGATGATACACCTCCGATACCACCTTTCACCCTTCTCTTGTTAAGTCGAACCCTATCATAAAATAAAATATGGAGGCTTCTCGTAGATTGAATTCAGTTTTTAAACGCACGTGCCACGGTTGTTACTGACCCTTACAATAAAGGAAACAAAACTGTCACTATCAATATAATGAACTAAGGATAACTTTTCATCATATAATTAGCATACTACCGCAACTTTTAAGAGTGATCACTTTCCAACCATTACAGCACTGAAGCTGTTAACCTGCAGGAAATGCATCACTGTCTGTAATATATCTAGTGCAAATATAGAATAGATAGTGGTAAAGAACATCACTCACTCTGCTAGAGCTGGAGGATCGGGTGACCATTATCGCCTTGTGAGACCAGGAAGTACAGGATCGAGTGCTTTGTGTTATCGAAACAACGGCATTCATACTTGTTACATACTAAACACTTTACACTTTGCTGGCAGTTCTCTACTGACCATTCCAACTTTTGATCATTTGTTCTCAATTTTAAATGTTTTAAGATGCAAATTGTAAACATAAAATATACAGGATACTAACGAAACTATGGTTTTGTTTTTGTTGAGCCCGAAATTTAGCTTGGTGCGAAATCAGTACGTGACAAACCTCACGTGGTTCAACAACTATAATCATAGATACTAATGAGAAAAGAGTGGAATGGGTTGAAATTGTTTTTCATACAAAATGTCTCTCGTATGCAAATGATAACATATAAATAATGCTACAATGATACTTCAACAGTATTCTCATTCTTTCCGTATTCTGAAGTACAATAATTTGATCAAGAAAGAACGAATACTCATAAGCACCTGCTGATTTTACTGTCGACAATGAATGTTTGCTGAATTTGGGTCTATTTGTATATATCAATACCCATTCATTTGAATCATCAAATATCTTCATCGTCCTTTTGGGTTTAAGAGTAGAAAACGAAATTCAATCGTTTCAGGTACAACAGCCACAGGGATTTACAGTGAAGAAAAGGGATAGAGAATAGTGTAGAGATATTTTAAACAAAACAACTGGAAGTAAAGTGCAACAAATTAATATCCAACTTTTATTTCCTTCACTGTGTGAAATCTGCAAGACTAAACTTCTTTTTTCAATTTCAGTATCCCCTCAAATGATAATGGCACCTTCCGGAAAATTGGAAAAACACATCCTAAACCCCAATAAGTAAACAGAGAGGTACAGAATCTTCTTGTTCATACATTACTGCGACCTACAATACTCTACCTCCAATAAATGTCCTCACGTGAACCCCTCTTGTCACCGATGGGAGTAATCTGGTAACTCCTTACAAATTCATATAAATTTGCAAGAGCATAACGTAGGGCTGTTTGCAGTTCCATAGGTGTAATTACTAATATCACAAATAAGATTCGTTCTGTGATTGTAGTTGATGGTTATAAAGTAAAAGCACGGGTTAAGTGCAAATACATTTTTCAATCAGTCTGACCATCAGCACTTTATAGAATACTATGATAATTTGTGGCCGATACGAGATTCCAAAACTGTACGCTTCTTTTTTATAAACAATTATGCTATCTTAAATGGTAAGAGTCAAGTTGTCTGTTTGACTGTGATGCAAATGATATTTTATTTGAAGCAGCCTATTTCTAGTTGCAAATCGAGTTATAAAGTTGAATAAAAACCAAGCTGTAACAATAAAACACCAGTCACTATATTAAGTATTCCCATGAGAATTTCAATCAAAAAGTAAAGAGAAATAATTAAATATCCAGTCATCATTTGCTTGACTGTCGAGATGAACAATCTTCCGGACACAATAAAAGTAAGGGGTGAACAGCACAATCCTTAATGTTTCCTTTATCTATCCAATACTTTGATATTATGCTTCCGAAGATATTATGCGCCTTTCTCTAAAATAAGGTAGCAAGCCCAAGAAGCAAATCCATTCAAAATAAACTAAAAATATTGTGAAGAACTTTGACATGATATATATTACAATGTATTAAATGTACTGAACTAAACTGACTTTAAGACGCAGACAGTCTAGTCTGTCGCACTCAATTTCAATAAAAGGAGAAACTTTCACAACATTTAAGCCTTCGTAGTATACCAAGCCAAGCAACTCTTTCTAACTACACCTACGGAACCAATCTTATTCTAGCATGTAGGAGATTAAAGAAATTATCTGCTCAGTACTCTCTAGTGTTTTCACTTTGCATACAATTCACTAACCCCAGGAGAGAGTGTTTAAAACATAGATAAATTCAGAGGATACGTACAATGGGCGTATTACAACAGAGTTCAAATCACCTGACTTCTCCTTTTACTGTGTCTGGAGTTTCAAAAATTATGAATACATAGACACGCTTTACAGAACTATAGCTAAAGCATACCTGATATTGAAATCTCTTGCGTTTGCTACAAGAATGGATTGTATTGTGACTTGTTCTATATTCTGAAGCCTACTCTATATCGACTTAATTTTCACCAACAATATTAGTACAAGACTTGGCAATGTTTGCTCTGGAACATCTTACACAAATCTGCCTTAAGAGAATTGTCCAGAATTTGTCCTTCACTTAAGTTTTCATCAGCACTTTCATTCTTAAATAACGTAGCTTGTTTGTTCTTCTCTACTTGGTTTCAAATTGAAATAATTTTATTTCTGTCCAACAACCCCCTGATATACAAGAATACTCTGAATAGAATAGTCAAGCAGAAGGCCTGAATACTATCTCTCCCCCAGGCCCTCCCCTGAAGATTTCACGTAGGTACGCCTTGAAAAGTTAAAACAACCTATTGTTTCTCCGTTTCTATTATTAGTTTATCCAGTTGTCTCACAATGCTAGCATTGATATAGGATGTGACGTAACGTGAGTTTGCACCTCATCATTTGAAATCAAGTCAGCTTTCCAATGCTACGTCAACTAAAGATATTGCAACTAAAGATCGACTGATACGTGTAACCTTTCATTCTTAAATGGTCACTTAATTACAATCATTTACCATCAATTTGGCATCATGTAGGTCTACTGTGTCATTTTAAGGCTTTTACTCATTTAGAGTTTAAAAACACACAGTAACATAAGTAAAAATAAACGATTTGTTTTCACATATGTCTCTATACTTTGGATGACATTTGCTTACTATAATACTATTTACATGGAACTTTTTAAGCGCTGGTTACGGAAACTCAAGATTTTGAATATTGCTTCCATCGCATCGAAGAGCATGGTTGACATTGTTGTGTTCAAAAACATTCAAAAACAATCGACGTTGAGATTTTGTCACCTGACAGCAGAAATACATCAATGAATTTCAAATGGAAATAGTGGACGAGAAAACATCTTTACCGAGATTCTAATCGGTAACGCACGTAGTTGTGGCGTGTGCTATACCAACGAATGCACGGTCCCCTGTCTCAAACACAATCGTTATTCGGTTCTTTTCTGTGTTTTCACTTTGCATAAATCCACTCTGAGAATGTATAACACATGAATGTCTATCGCCAAATGAATGAATTTAAAACAACCGACAATTTGTCGTCTTACATTGTCTGGAGTTAGTTTCAAAACCATGGCTGCGTAATAACACGATACAGCATGATAGCTGAGGCATACCTGATCTTCAAATCTCTTACGTTTGCTACAAGAATGGATTGTATTGTGCTTTGCTCTGAAAACTCGATCCTACTCCTTATCTATCTCCTCGTCATCTATTACGACGACATTGGCACCAAACTTGGCCTCTTTCCGTTCTCTCTGTTACATGTTTCTGCGTGATCTCGTGTTTGTGTGACGAACTCTCATCAGTTGACAAATTAAAACTTTGGTTATTACATAATAGAGTGACAATGACCTGCTATGAATTGTCCCTTAAAACTATTCAGTGGAGATTAAACAAATTTACACGTCTGCTTCGCTGAAGTGAAGGATGCAGAAATAATGCCAAAGAACATAAACAGTATCACTCGTCTCCCACTGTTTCCTCACTTTTCACAATATTAAAACATAAAAATAAAATACGTATTATCACTCGTTTAACTTATTCAAGTTGAAGAGCACTTTCCTCAACAGAAGTTAAACTGCTTTGGTAAGTTTCATAAAATCATTTATTAAATATAAATGGAATAATCAGATGCTACATATTGTTGAGTTTGATGTTTCTACATTTGGAAAGACAGGAATTTCAAAAATATTATATTTGGCCATATTAGAGGTAAGATCTACTTACTGCTGAAAATGCACTTACAAATACCCCATCCAAAGCAGCTGCAACTACAGGCAATGCATACATGGTGTCTCATCTACACTTGCACAACATTAAAAGCACTGTTTTAGTAGACACACTTACATTCTTACGTGTATGAATTGCCCTATCTTCTCTTCAAAAAGTCGGAGATGGCAAAACTTTGTTTATAATTAAGATATCCAAAAAGAAAATAATTGACACTCCCTCGCAAATTTGTCAGCACTAACAACGAGGCTTCTGTATAACAGATAAAGGACCTTTACATAATTTTTTCAAATGACCATAGACAATACTTGTAGCTTACCTAAAATGAAGCATCTATTGCTCTTGCTTTGCTCTGCACTGATACAAGGTAATAACGATGGACGACTAGTACTGACACTTTCGAACTAAGTCAAACTAGAAAAACCACTTAGATTTAAACAACATGATGATTTCTGGCAAACATAGTACTGGTAGTGTCGACGGATGGATCGAATAGCAGACCACAAAGAGAAGCGCGACCTGTCACTTCCAAGGTGCCATTGCCGATCTGAAACTGATTAGAGCCCTGCCAATAGCACCTTGATCGAAAGAACAAGAGGAGGAATTGAAACATGGGATCTCACTTAAGTACTCATAAGGTACCGAGTCAGTACCATTTCAGAATTGACAAAAATGAAAACTGGTGCCACATTTACCTTGTTTGTAGTTCGTTGTAGAAAAAACCTTCACCTTTGCGAAATAGGAAGAAGTAGTTTTCCTATAACCAAGAATATAAGTGAATAGGACCAGTATTACTAATCACTAATTTACTATTGAATACGATTCAAAAGTAATGCAGTTCAAAGATTCTGTGACATAACCTGAAGGATAAGAGTAGAGGGTTCTTCCGTACGTCACTACTGTTGCAGTTAAAACAAAGCATATCACAACAAATTGTCTTCTTCATATATGTCGCACTCACGTTGTATGGGTCGAAGAGAAAGGAAAATTAGTAGTTAAGTACAGATATAGATAAAAAAAATCAAACCAGCTGTGACATATTTTACACTGCTAACCAGCCAACTGATTAAATTTGCATCTTCGCATGTAATTTCTCAGTAAGGCTGGAATTTAAAACGTCTGTATGGCAATATGTAGCAATCCGTCTATTAACCAAAAGTACATTTGCAGGTGTTAATGATAAGTTTCTTAGCGAAATCGTAGTTCACAGATGGTATTCTACAGTTCTCAACTGTTGGGTGAAGAAATTAATGGGAAACTTTCATTCAGGTTATAGTTTACGGAGCACAATAGTCTCATAAAAAATAAAGTGAAGGTCAGCATCTTACTTTCGCACGTACGATCTGGAGAAATGCTTAGAATGTATGTGTATGCGACTACATTGCACAGTGCCAGACTGACATGGTCTACAAGACACATATTGTTGACAAACAGGTGTTAAACTGACAAGTAATCGGCAAAATAAGGTAATAAAGAACTTGCTATATGCCTAAGTATTTCCGATGTCTTCCTACTCAAGTCACAGCACCATCAGAGGAGTAAGTCGGTTAAATCAGCTTTACTTTCAATGCACAAATGATATTTACTCCACCTTCCATCATACCTCGTATCCTTTACTTGCTTTATTTTTAACATTCCAATTGTACTCCCTTGCCATCTTATACTCTCGCCTAAAAACAAATGAAACTGAGTCCTTTGACCATTGTTGAGACAAACTGAAGTTGTAATAATCCTCATACATATGAGTTGCATTCCCTACGGCAGTTCCCAACTAATAAAGTTTGCAAATAATAATCCTTTACATACGAAAGAAATATGAATCCATCAAACCTGAAAGTTATTAAATATAGGTAAAATTTTGTTTGGTAGGTTACCTAGAAGCTAAATAAATTGCTTTATTTACGTAAACATAAGCACATATCCAACAGAGTATGGAACAGAGGCAATGACGCTGACAAGTTGCAACATTCTTTATTAAGTCCCTTGCTGAAATTCAGATTCATTTGTCTTCCCTCGAAGAGCTTATACTTCATGATGCCCTCCCCCGGCCCCTCGCTCATTTACGAATACCCAGGCATGTAGTTCTATGGGAAACAACAGTTAATACGCGAGGTAACAGAGTTAAAAAGAGTTAAACCAAAGATACTGTTTTGACCACTACTCTTAACAATTTGTGAACGGGTGACACTGAACGGACTGTCAAAGGAATGGGCAATAGGGTGTTAACGATATAATAAGATATCGGAGGCATACCATTATATTCAAATCCATGGCACGCACGATCTTTACACGGCGTATGACGCAGTGTTCGATATATTGTTATAAAATTGATAACATTATATTAAAATCCATGACACGCAATATCTTTATACGGCGTATGACGCACTGTTCGATATATGGTTTATAAAATTGATACGAGACAAATGAAGATACTATATTTTTCAATGACATTTTGTACCATAAGAATGTGTCCTTATTACACAGTGCAGAAATGAAACAAATTTATCTTCAATAAATACACTGCGTACCGAGATTCTTTCCAAACCTATTAAGGCTGTAACTAAATTGGGATTCACACGGTGAAACTTCTTGCTTTCAACTCAGTTGCATAAATTGCATAAGTCACGCAGGAACTCATATGAGTGTCTTTTCAAGTTGAATGCAAAGCATGAAAATAGAGAACGGGATTGATTCGAGTCACTACAGCAGCGATCGATTGCGATGTATTGGAGCGAATACACGAATAAAAGTGTACAGAGTGTTTAAAGTATATTTACATATAATCGCATAACAACTGCCTCATAGATGTAACAAGCTTGTCATATTGTAGCCAGGTTCTGCCACAGACGGCATCAATTCAGTTTTGCGAATAGAGAGATGACTTCGTTAACAAAAGAAGGGCACGCTTTGGGCTTTTTGTAAGTAGTAGGCTGAAGTCATTCTGAAATCAATTATCTCTATATCGTACAAGGAACAATAGGGAAATACAAATTTGATACCTTAACATTTGAAATCACGTGGAAATTTTCTTCCGAAACGATACTTGCCGATCAGTATTTGAATATACCTTTTTTACCAAGATCTTACAGTGTTCCTTATTAAGCCTCTCCATCAAAAAAGCGTGTTTGATGCAGGGGTTCTACATTGTATTAGCCTAAAAAGTTCATTCTCACTGATGCATCTTATCAGCAACGTTCTATGGTCATTGTTTTGTTTACAAAAGTTTGCATCTGACTAACGCCTGTGGTGTTAACAAAAGCTGTGTCACTTTTCCACAGAAGCTACACTTCTAAGTGTTTCACGAGCTTACTTCTTTGCCAAAAGCCTGAAAATAGTCTGCGAAATTACTGTGTTACATGTAAGTAGTTTCTTACCCGAAGAAAACAAAGACAGCATAAATATATGATGTATGCTGGCTTCGAATAACCCTTTGTCACAGTAACGTTCATTTGAAGAGAAACAGGAAGTTGTGTGCAACTTGAAAATTGTGACCACACGGTTAAAGCCCAAACTAGTTTGGGGCGAGTGAAGCTGAATACAAAAAGTTGCATCGTGTCATTCCCGCTCAAGAGCCTTGAATTAAGGCCAAAAATTGATTTAAGAAACGACAACCAACAACGATTCTTACACGTCTTCTTGTTCATCATCTCCTATTTGCTCCCTTGTACGTTTGCGAAGAGTTTCTTCTGTCGGCAGGAAATAAGCAACAAACTGATCTCCACTCTCGTCCTCCATACCTCTAAAACGGCAAAAAGACATGATCAATTCTTTGTAACAACAGTTTAAAACACCTAAACTTTATACTCTGAGGATGACTGGCTTGATCGGTCGAAATATAAGTCACCATTACTTAACACAATTTAGTGCTATTTTTCCGTTTAGCCTGATTTCTTGTCTAATGTATACAGACATGGTCTGTAAAGGGAAGTGATTGAATCCATGACATATTCATGTGACAGGCCTTTAAAAGACAATAGTTGGATTTGCTTTAAACGCGACTCATATTTATGATGCTCTTTTAAGTTGTCTTGGTCTAGCGGTTACAATCCTTGTGAACAGGGTCAGGGTTAAAATCCCGGAAGGGTCATTGGTAACGCGAGGAAGCGCATCCGGTTTCAAAGTGCTTTTTGCGTCAGTAAAAAGTCCCGTATAAATGGGCATCTAGCCCTGTGAAGGGGAGTACACGGCGTAAAAACCGCATCATCTTGGATCATCTAACGCATATTCGAGCAGCTTCAGACGATGGAAATTGTATGGAATCTGTATCAGTTTAAAAACATCTACATCTGAGCTGGCTTGATTGGGCTATTCACATACATCGGAGCACGCGCACTAACGATTCTGATTTGGTTTCTATAGTGCCTTCAATACCAACAGTGGGATTGATGGTAGATGTTTATCATGTCTTGCGTCGTAGTCGTAGTCGTAGTCGTAGTCGTAGTCCCGCGCTACGTTTCGAGAGATACTTCTCCTATCTTCAGGCCAATAGTGGGGTAAACGTTAAGCATTGCTGCCAAAACTTCCATTCGAAACGGATCATGACTGTGACGTCAAGAGCTATAACTTGTAATTTAATCGACGAAAATTCCTATCAAGCTTTTCTCATATTTCTATTAAATTTGGGATACATTCAATCGAATGAAACGTAAAGGACACAAACCTGACATCTCAAGAGGATATGACATTCTTGTCAGATTTTAGCAACATACCCTACGCTGTGGGATTCATCTCGCAAAGAACCTCTTATCCCCTTTCAATTAAACTCTTAAAAGTACTATCATGTGTATGGTCTGTGTTCATCGACCTAAAACAAACTTGTTTCTCGTGATAACTTTATACACATGGATATTGAAATAGTTTGTTGGTGGTACAAAACAATAAAACTGCATGAAACAGCGAAAACATTTTAGTAATGAAAAGCTGTTTTCGTCTGAAACTCATACAAAGCGTACAAAATCGTCAGAATTGAAATTGAGAAGAAATCAATAAAACTGATACCAAACTGCGTTTTGAAATTAGCCAGTCAGAGGCCCGACTGCTAGATTGTTGTTGTTTGACCAATCAGTGTCGGAATGGTTAACCGAAAAGGCCCAATGAAAAGACAAATTCATGGCGTATTATTCTTGAAAGTACATTTCGTATTCATTAACAGTTCCTCTGTCCAATTAATGAAGAAAAGTGACAATAGACTTTATTATACTTCGTTATTGATAATTAAACGAAACACAAAAGTCTCGGATGAAAAATATGCAATGTTCTACACCACCTATCTAATAAACGTCGTAAAAACAAGTATGATCTTAACCGCATAGATTACCATGTGGAACCATATAACCATGTGGAACCATATAACCATGTGGAACCATATAACCATAAAATCATGTATAACAGTGTAAGCACTTTATGCAACAGATAATGATTCTCTTAGCACAAATTTTGAACGCGGATGTTTCGCAATTCAGATCATTCAGATGCTAATGCCATTGAATACGTCGGTGGCTCTATCAATAATTATGACAATACATTTTTCACAATAGCTAAAAACCTCATTCCTTACACATTAAAAACGCACCAGAAAAAAGCGAAATTTTACAGTTATGTGGAAATCCCCCAAATGACATTGTGTGATTTAGTATTGTAGATCATCGACTGATGATTCCCTAAATTAAAACATGTCTTACCGAGAACATCTTTATGAATGAACTGATGAAACAAAACATTTCTGTATCATTTACCTGATCATAGCACTTGACATTTGGTCGATTGTAGCTTGTTTGACTTTACCACGTGGTGTTGGCTCAGTATCAAATATTACATGTGCGCATGACATTGCCCAAAACTATGGAAGAGAGTGACGCAAATTTCAACTTTATTTGATTATAAAACTACTAAGGTAGAACTTGATTCTTAATCTGCTTGTTGATTGGGTTAATTTAACAAACATACAACTAACCCTAGTTTAACACAGTACAGCTGAGAAACTAAAGTCGCTGAAATATTATGTATAACATGTGGATGCCTTGCGGTAGCATCCCAGCGCTTCAATATGAATGCTTTATTTTTAACATGTCTCGGTGTAAAATACAACACGGCTACGAAGACACCAATAGATGGCTACGGCAATCGATGCATCGAAAAGAAGCTTCTTAGCACGTTAGGATGTTTGACTTCTCCGATAATCATCAATTAAGTAAATGCCAACTCGAATATTACCTGGAAGTCTGGAAATAGGGGAACCACTTCCACCGGCTTCAATCTTGGATTTGAATGATGCATTGTTATCTAATAGAATGAAAAAAAAATGAAGAAAAAGGGGACACCGGAAAACGTTGATTGTACCCTAAAGATCAGTACTGCGTAGAATCAACGTAGTACAAACACCGGTGATTGCATATGTAATATCTAATATACACTGGAAATGTAATGGATATCATATGTGTGCAACAAGCATTAAACACTATATTTATGCAACTTAGCAGAAAGCGTCGAGCCTTAACAAAGAAAAACCAACAGAAAGAAAATCCTTGTCTGGTCACTGTTCTATTCCTACCATTGCGTATATTCTATTAAGACAAAGAGCTCCTAACCATGGCTTCAGAATCTGAAATGGTGCTCAATTTCCATTGATTCCATCGGCTAACTTCAAGCTGCAAATTGGCATTAAAAGTGCTTCACAAGTCCGCTGTTCACTTTCAGTTTGCTTAGCCACATTGAGGGACGTTGCCTCTCTACTCTTTTTCGACTTTCCGCGGCCCATTGATAGTCTGATCTCTCCACGACATTTTCTATTGGCCACAATCTTTTTGTAACATCTATTTCGTAATCTTGTCGGTCAATCGATTGTCCTTCATATGGGCCAGGTGTCTAGACAATTTATAGATAAAGTTTTTGTTTGATTTAAGTGCATCAAATATATCAGTTAGTTTCATATCCACTGGGGAGGAGTCTTTTCACTTTTCAGATTAGGTTTGTCATCATTAATTCATAGGCTCTCCGAACTGGTCTTGGTCCATCAGTATGTTTCCCCATGAGGTTGCAGGTTTCTGCACAGAAAAGGTCTTCTGCGTCGTTAGTGTAAACTATCTGTTTGCATTGCACCAGCATTTTCAAGGCTGTCAAAGCTAATGAGACTCTCCTTTATATTTTCTTTTCTTTAATGGCGTTCGTTGATTTTGATCAGCCCTGGAAAACATATGAGCTAACTCTTGCTAGAAGTGCAATATTGAGTAGGACCTTGTCATCTATGAATGTAAGACTGTTACGCATGACCAGGACCTTTCTTTCAGATTTATTTTGCGTCATATTTTTACCTTTTGAATTTTGATCTTCTCTCATCATTTGTAGGTCATTTGAGCCTTGTGGCAGCAGACAATGTCATCTTCGAAACTAAGATTGCTTTGGATGGGTCTTACCAGTTTTCCATTAAATTGGATTCCCTTTCCATTCCAGTTAAGACGTTTGCAGTAGTCCGCTGTAAATAAGCTACCAAAATGTGACTTACTACAATATAAGGGTGCAATGTTCTAATATTTTTTTTCAATCTCCTCTACATACCGGTTTTTTTGCTGCTTCAAAGCTCCCCTCAATTGCTTGCAACTGGGCTTCTCTATCCTAAAATAAAACATAATATATGCACAAAAACAATGTTCACGCTTATGATATACTAAAGATCAAAATGAATGTTTATCATACATTCCTTTCGTTAACAAGGTTTCGACTATCACTCTTAATTATTTAGCGGCAATTAAAAGAGATACGAGACACTGTTAATGATTTTCGGTAGGTTATGGGCGACCAATGTCATCGGAAAAACTAATCATAACCTTGGACTGCAGCTGAAAGAACAAATAACTGATGCCAGAAATGGAAGAATAACTAATGACAACTATGCGTAAAAAATGGCTAATGAATCACCAAACTATTCTGCTGATGCTGACATTACTTTTTGTGGTAGCATTTCCCTGACCTATATACATTCGGAGATCACCCAGGATAGGCTTGCTGGAATTAACGGTAAAACAAAAGAAAATGTATTTCAAATCCAAAAAGTTGGTTAGTAGTAAAAGTTATACTAAACATTTTAACAGTGAAGGTGGAACAAAAGCGCCGAGAATTGATATAAAATGACCGGATTGGAACATATCTGTACAGATAACGAAAATATGAGATGAGATGAGTAGTAAATCAGGTCATTGAAAGACGCTTTAACTGGAAACAAATTCTTTCTGTTGGCTTTATTTTGCAAAATGCAGCATCTGGAGCAGGAAGATAAAATGAGGAGCACAGTTTTGCTAATATCATAAACCTAAAGGAATCTTCTTGGTATTTATCGGCACAAACCTCGGTTACAATCAAATGTTAGCTGATTGCTGAGCCGCTTTTTAGCAATAAAGAGTCAGTTTGCATGACTTGGTAAACATTCGATGCTTTCTATCTTTGTTTATAGAATTTGACACACGTGTACTATTCTGTCCAGCAATCTCTGCAACAAATGGCCTATATAATTGCTCTCTTCCTATATCTAAGTACTTTTCCGAACATGAGAATTAGGCCACCACCAAACTTCACTAACCTTATATGGATCCACCCCTTGTAATTTCTTTTTCACACTGTACCCAACCCTAAAACAAAAAACAAGATGCATGTCACATTGAACTTCTAGGCAGAAGAACTGTTAAATATCTGAACAATTTATTTCAATTGTTAAACATGTACATAATAAATTTCAATCTTTAATTAATGTTAATGGTTTACAAAGTTGACAGTAAAAGAAGACAACACCTAAGTCTCTCAGAATTATGAAATTCAGATTCCTTGCCCTTATACAAGTGAATAGCTTTAACTCAATATTATACATAGTGTACGTTGTTCTAAAAAAGACTGTTGTCTATTATTGCAAATTGTAAAAGGATTACTAAATGTTGTCAGCAGTATCAATTGAAAGTAACTAACTAATTATCAGGATAGGCTATTGCTATGCATTTCTAATAAGAAAATAGAAAGTAAAGAACAATCACAGCTGTTGATAGCCAGTTATGCAATTTAGAGCCATCGACATGTATGCTGCACTAAAATAAGCACTTTCAATCTACACAGTGAAATTCCAAGTTCCTATACTGCTTACACCAATAGTAAGGCAAAATTGCCATGGCTTGGTAACCTTTCACTTCAATTTGAGAACCAGATCAAAAAGGCTATAGAGAACTGTTGTTTTGTAGACAAAAAGATTTTGTCTTTTTATTGGGCCTTTTTGGTTAACCATTCAGTTCCACTACACTGATTGGTCAAAACAACACCAATCTAGCAGTCAGACTTCTGATTGGCTACTTTAAAAACACAGTTGTGTATAAGATTCATTGATTTCTTCTTTATTCCAATTATGATGATTTTGTACCCTTCTGAGTGTCATATGAAAAAGCTTTTCAGTACTAAAATGTTTTTGCTATTTCATGCAGTTTTATTGTCTTGTACCACCAACAAACGGTTTGAATAAAATCATGCTAACACATTCACGTCTCGGGCATATAAATCAATTAACGAATCAGATATACTTATATTATATATATTTAAATATGTGGAGCGTGCAGCTATGAGGTCTAAAAGCTTGCCTTGAAAACGTCCGACCTGAGTTTGATTCCAGCGCTGGGAAGCTTTGACAACTTCTCTTCACCATAGTCACGGGGCCCACCCAGTCCATGTGAGGGAACTTGGGGAGACAGAAACTCAAAAAGCCCATTGGAGGGACTGTACTTGTGTTTGGATACACTAGCTTTGTCACACACGTGTCACACTGACCATGCTTGAAGAACACATAAAGGAGGCAAGTGACTGTGGCCTACTCAGCCACTTACATCCTAATTCACAGAGTAGGTTGCTTAGCTGATAGAACAGTTGAGCTCTCATACATCGGTATTGACGGAAGAATCCATCAAATATGTAGATGTATATATTAGATAAATTGTGCCTGGTGCCTACTATTGAAGTAACTCAAATGCCTAGTCTCTACTCACTTTGTCTCCACCATATCATTACATGTCTTAAACCGATTAAATTCTGTTGAAATGTATTCGGTTTTCCTCAACCATGATACATTCTTTGCATGCTGCCTTTGTCTAATCGAAATAAAGAAAGCAGAAACATTATTTTGATAATACTTTGATCATTTTATTGTCAACAATGATCAATGAATCTGATACTCATAACTAAAGGGGGGCGAACAGGGCTAATGATG
Organism: Carybdea cf. marsupialis auct. non (Linnaeus, 1758); assembly: GCA_010016065.2. Classification (NCBI taxonomy): domain Eukaryota; kingdom Metazoa; phylum Cnidaria; class Cubozoa; order Carybdeida; family Carybdeidae; genus Carybdea; species Carybdea cf. marsupialis auct. non (Linnaeus, 1758). The sequence goes on from JAAAKL020005576.1 coordinate 15,014, forward strand.
ATGATGAAGAGGATGACTATACCAAAGAAGACAATCAGGAAGACAGAGATAAGTATGAGTAAAATAAAGACAACTGAAATCACTCCAAAATGATGAAGATGAGAACTGTATTTTTGGTGCTGATAATACTGCTTATGATCATGATAACAATAATGCTGATGATGAAGACAATGATGAAGATGATCATGGCAGTGTGGAGGTGATGAAGATGATAGCATTAGTCACAGCACTCATATACAGTGCTTTATCCCCCCACCCTACCCCTTGTTAAGTTTCAGTGAATTATAACATGAATGAATGTTATATTGCTTTACTTTGTATTATGGCAATACACCATACAACATGAACTACTTGGAGCTGCCCATTCCAGGATGCAAATGAAGATTGTGTCATAATGAAGTACATACAAAGCAAATTTTGTGTCTGGTCTTTACATTTCCTTTTAAAGCATAGAGCAAAGAAATAAGAAAGAAAAGCCTTTAACCATTGCTTGTCCTAAACACAAAAAGGCTAATGATCCATATTCAAGTAAAAACAAATAAAACTCCTTTTCCAGTTACCTTTTCTGGTCTGCTTGTGGAGCCAGCTCCTCTTCCAACAAGCGTTCATCAGCAGGATCCAGTTCAGCTAGGGAAGAGAAGGAGGAGTTAACCCTTTACCTGCAGCTGTCGCAGTTCTGCAATGAGAGAGTTATGTTCAAATTTGGCACTCTAAACTAGAACCCATGCCTTAAAATTTGTTTTGACAGATCTTGATCTTTGGACTCTGAGGAATCAAATGATGACAAATAGCACATAGGTTTCCGTAGTAAAATTTTTATATATTTTGCTCTAAAGTTTGGAAATTTTTTGCACTTCCAACAGCTTCAAAGGAGTGTACTATCAATGAAGCATATGATTTTGTAAAGGCAGATGATATTTCTGTGTCAGAGGTAGAATTCTCTGAGACATCTTCAGATGATGAAGGTGAAAGCAAAGTGGATTTAGAGTCAACTCAGGATTAGGGAGTACTCTATTCTTCCAAGAAATTGCATGAAGATAGCAAAAAAGAGGGCATAAGTATTTCTTCAGAGTTTGATGAATGTCAGGAATCAGCTGACTCACATATAGTACGGCTCCTTGTAGATTTAAATTCTATTTAAATTTGATTCTGGTCAATATGTATGGCTTTCATAACCTATATTGTACCAGTCTTTGATACAAGTGTACGATCAAAGTAGGAGATCGTATTCTGGAGATTTGGATTTGAAAATCAATTCTCCAGTTGAAATTCTGTGCCTATGGCATTTCTCAGCAATCATTGTTTGGATAATGTGAAAGAGGAGACGAACCAGTATGCAGCTCAGTTCTTTTCTGATATGTCTATCTTCAAAGTCAAGGTTTCATGAATGGAAACCAGTCACTAGCAGTGAAAAGAAGGTTTGCCATTCTTTACTGCCATGGGCCTAATATGTTTACAATCAGTGGGGCATATTTTGTTAACTACCAAAACCCCATGATATAGAAGAGTAATGTCAAATTGTGAATAACAGGTTGAAGCCATATATTGGGATGGGACATGAACTATACATGGACAGTTACTACAATATTGTGATCCTTGCAGTAGATCTTGGTAACAAGAGTACTAGCTTTATCATTATAGCTTTATAGCTTTATTGATTCTGCAAATATAAATAGGCAAGGTATGCTGAAAAATCTCAAGCCTTTGGCATGTCGACTCAAGAAGATGATAGCCCAGTATTCATTAGGAAGGGAGAACTTCTTGTTTGTGTATGGCAAGAGATGAAACTCATTACAATGATATCTCATTTGCATTAAGACAACTGTACCCCCAATAGAGTAAAGTCAAAGGCAGTCAAACAGGTTTTAGAGATATTCAAAAGCCCTTATGTGCTGTTGCCTACAATACACATATTGTTGGTGTTGATACTTATGACCAAAGAATGAAAACATACTTGTTTCCCCATCACCCACATAAATGGTTCCTTAGAATATTTTGGTGCTCTTGTCAGTATTTGCTTAGTAAATTCATACACCATATACAAAAGTGTCAATTATGACAAGTGTTTGCTGAAACATTACACCAGGCAAGATTTCACTGCCTCATTACAGGGGTACTATATGGAGGATGGGAAGATAGATCCTTAGGGAGGTACTACAGAGGCTCGTTGAACTCCACTTTACTGAACCTGCTGATGAAATCTGTCCAGACAGTGAGGTCTGTAATGACATGACTTTTTAATAAGGGATGTGGGCAAATTAGTTCCGATGTCAGCAGTGTTTAGTAGGTTTGTGTCCTTATCAATGCTTTAAGAGGTATCACACTCTATAAACTCAGACATTTCAAGGTGGATATCTAGAATAGGTTCAGCATTATTATTGAGCATGGTTGACACAGTATGTGAACTGGACTGTCAGGTTTGTATGATAACTTTAAAATGAGCTGACATATTATTGAAACCTGTTGGTCTATATTGAGTCTACAAACTCGGTCATTTGAAGATGGGCATCTACAAGGGGTTGAGCACTATTTACACAGTATACGAGCTGCACTGTCAGGTGACAACTTGGAATTGAGCTGAAATATTACTGAAACATTTTGATCCAATACTCTGTTTTGAATATAAATACAAATATTGTCAGATGGTAATGGATTCCTTTGTAGCATTGCTATCATAAAAGACAAGGATCAACAAGGAAAATTTTGTTTTGTTCTGCACTCGGGGTAGAAAATAATGTAATTCTCGCATGCCATAAAATGACTGGCATTCTTTTTTTGCATAGCTTCTTAAACTTACTATGTGCCTTGGAGGGCTAAAGAGTAAAAATATGTTGATAAATGTTTGATCTTGATCTGCACACATTTCACAGAGAAACAATTTCATGAAAGTAAATGCTCAAGAATTTAAAATTTTCAAGTAACATTGATTGTTGGCATGAATTTGAACGTTTGTCAAATACAACTGGGATTTTGGTTCCTCTTTGGTCTTACATCCACAACGGTAGAATTTTGCAAAACAGAATTGTTGCTATGAACCATTTTTGTATTCCTTTACAATGTTGCAGCATCAGAGTTTATTGTATGCATTTCTTTTTTATGTAACTTACTGGTATTGAACAAATTGTTAACAGTGAATATAGTTGACCCTGGGCTTCAAAACCGGTTGTGAGAATAGAGAAATGAAAGATGGCATTTAAGGTTGCCACACCAAAATTTTATTGAATATTAGAACAGATTTAGGTATTTCATTTACCTTAATCCAGAAAATATGATGGCAGATAGACATCTCAAAAGAAGAAATAAGTTACTTATATTGCCTTATTTGGCAACTTCATTATTTGTAGAGCATCTTTGCTTCAAAATTTTTTTCTACCTAGTATAGAAAAATGTTATCAACAATTTTGAAAAATGACTATTGGCAGGATATTAGGCCTATAGCAAAGAAAACTCTGCAGGCAAAGGGTCAACAAAGAAACTGGTAACAGCAAAACACAATTAATAAAACATAGCTATCTACAGAAAGATATTGTAAAATAAAAAGGATACTTACCCCTGGGATCAATACTATATGTATCTGGGTTAATGAGATCAATGGTGACACCAAGGTCTGCCTCAGTAAGCAGATCATACCTGTAATTCTTTTCCAATGAAGTTGGCTTGTACTGGATAAATCTAAAATGAATAGGAATGATCTTTTTAAAAAAAATGCAAGAAACACCAAGAGGCAAGCAGCTGGCAATATGTATCATTTCCTGATCCAATGTCATAGTTCACTCACAATCTATCTCCTGATACCATGTGCTCTAGTTGGGAAAGCATATTTTCACACTCAGCTATATTTGCATTCCTGTCAGATTCAATATTACTTTAATATTTTCACAATGTTCAGAAAAGTACATGTCATGATCTTAACTTCTAGGAATACCTGAAGCCATTTTCCTTCTTAAACATTTACCTGGAGTAATCAAACAACACTCTAAAACTTTGCTTTTTCTTATTCACAAAGCTTTATACAGGATAGTCATATCAAATATATACATAGCATTTACACATCTGTTCTCCTTGCGAGGTCTGGATTTACTCACTGTCTGTTAATGT